>NDXZ01013834.1:0-85811 GCA_003055125.1 Paykullia maculata
CGGTATAGCCGAATATAACGCTCTTACTAGTTTTTCATTCTTTCTGATTTCTCTTTCAAATCCAGTTTCTATTGTGCTATTTTTAATGCATTTTGCTACATTTTCTCTTTAATAAATAAATTAATTTTATGCATTTATTTTTATTCCAAGAAATGTATACCTTTGAAATTTGGATTTTTTATTTGATTGCAACGTTGCTTTTCACAATTATTTGTATAATTTTACAAATAAATTGCAAAGCAAAAGAAACATAAATTAACACAAGTACCTCACAATTAAACTGTCGTTCACTTAAATAAATAAATTCGATAAATATACCTGCAGCAAAGGCCTTAAATAGCACTAACAAAAAACCATATAAACAAATCCACAAAAATTGTTCTTTGGATCAAATATAAACTTTTTTAAATGTTTTGATATTTTTTCTAAATAAAATAAAATTACACTAAAATAGATCCAAGACTTCAGAAGTATATAATTTGAATACTAAATTTATATGTTTGATTGGTTGTTGGAAATCCTAGAATACAGAAAAATTCTTTAATTTAAAATTCAGAATTCTCGGATAAGCAAAATGCTGGTTGCCTTTTGGTTGACAAAATTGCTAATCTGTTTCTGCCTGAAATAAGCAACCTAATTTATCAGACTTGAATTATTCATTTTGACATTATTTTGAAAGTGGCATAAGTCACTTTTTTTTAAGTCGAGATTTTTTTTAAAAATGAGAAGATACCGTTCAATTGTATTTAGTGTTGCCATTAACTCGATTTTTTTGAAAAAGTGACTTATGCCACTTTCAAAATAAACGGCTCATATGTATGTAGAAAGAAAGTGAATAGTCGTTAAGTAAGTTAAAGAGAGGCTAATACCGACTTAGCTTATTTTCTTAAAATATCTATTTAGCACAATTTAACTTCTCTGTAGGCCTGGAAACGCGCTACATTGCGATTAAGACACTTTACAATATATGTATATGTTGGTGTGTACACAAAATGACACGGATTTTATTCTATGTATTAACATTTATACAAAAACTGTTTTATTAGTGTTTTTTGTGTATTTATATTTGCTTGCCACTTTACACTACTGATGTCAAGTAGTCATTTATGTTTTTTTACATTCTTTGCACAACCCCTCCTACTTTTGGCGCATAACAAAAAATGGAAACGATATAAAAAAGAAAATTTCTTTTGCATCAAAGCGAAATTAATACAAAGAACTACACTTAAATAAATATTTTAAATTCTAAATTTTATGTAAAAAACTTTTTGTTCCTTAGATATTATGGAAAAGTTGCTGCCACAATTAAAAAATATTTGTGAACAAAATTAGAGAAAAGTTACCCTGCAATAACGATTTTTGTTTATTTACTTTGGCTCAAGTTTATTTAAAATTTATTCATTATAAAGAAATTAATATTTTTTTGATAATTGAAAGAATATTTTTAAAAATTAAGTTCCCCGACACGAGCCGAGTGGAATGCTTTTACAAAACCAGCTACGGTTTCATCGTCAGCACATTTATTTAACTTACAGTTTATAAGGAAATGAAATTTCTATTTATTCTATTATTTCTATATTTTCTATTGATATCCATTTGTTCTCTTAAGCTTTTTTTCTGTTTATCGTTTTTAATATTTTTACATGTTTTTGTTACCCTACGATTATAGATATGTAGCGAATGTCAGTTTAGCGAATGCAAAAAGAAGAGCAAATTAAATATTTTAGGAAAGTGAATACTGATACTTTTATTTTCTTTAAATAACATTTTATTTTTTTTTAAATATTTAAAGAAAAGTCGTGCTCGTATGTAACTTTACCCTTAAGCTGATGACCACTTACTACTTTTGTAAAGTATTGTGTTACTAGGATAAATGGCATACAACTGCGACTATTCTTTAAACATAAATATGAAAATGTTTTAAATACATTAGGTTTAAGTTGTTTATTTAATAGAAGACAAATATTTAAGAGTGTGTTTATAACAATATGCTCTACAAGAATCTACTAATTTTGCCCTTGACATCCCCTGGTCCAATTTAACAATTTCTGTTTCCATTAAGCACATTTAGTTTCTTTTTAAGTTTTAAACCTTTTAAAACTTAATCTTGACTTAAAACCTCTAAACAAAATTTACTTTCTGGATTTACAAGCGATTTTTAATTTTAAACAAACATTTTTGCCACAATAATTTCTTTGTGTGTCCACTTAATACTTAAGTGCTTTTCAGAGCAACCAACAACAATTTGTAAAAATACATACAAACAAACATAATAAATAAATAAAAAAATCAGTGAAACAGGTCATCAGTTAAAGTTCAAGTGCCTTTTATATATTTATGCTTTTGTTAATTTCTTTTCTTGCCACTTGTGCTTTATTGCGCTGTTCTATATACAAAAATAAAATTTGTGCAAGTTTTAACTCGTGCAACAACTTTAATCTCTTATTTGTAGCAGTTATATTGACATTAAAGATTTCAAAAATAGGTAAGTCTTGAAAAACTAAAAGCTAAATAATTTGAATTTATCCATTAATAAAAACTCTTCGTTTGAATATATTAAACCACTAAACTATGTCTTTTTTTATATTTGCAACTGAATTTAATAATAAACATTATAATGTTTAAAACAAGTCTAATTTACTAGATTTAGTATTTAGAAACGATTTTGGCTTTAAATATTTAAAATAAGCAATTTCCCCTGAGAATGCTTAGACAGAGAAATTTTTGTATGAAAAACGTGTGCTGAAAGAAAGATAATAGAATTATAATTATTATTTATTTTTGTTTTTTAAGTAACAGACACTAGACAGAGTCTTAAAAGTTTAGTTTCATTTATTCAATTTATTAGGGTTCAATCTCTAGTATCCCTTATAGCAAATATCTGCATAAAAAGAATTGAAAGTTAATAAAGACGCCCATTCGGGCTTGAGGTTATTTTAAGTGAATACTTACGCCCACGAAGAGTGTTTTTATATCTAAATCAATTTAATTTAATTTAATTTTTCTTCAACGATTAAACTATTAATTTTCAGTTAGACTTATAAGTGGTTTTTGGTAGTTACAAAAGATACAATAAGTTGGTCAATGAAGAGCATTTGAATTAAAAAGTAAAAAATAAAAAATGTTCATATGTCAAAGCAAGTGCTGCTATCATATCTCTACAGATGTGTAAATTAATAATTAATTAAGGCTCAATTTGGGCTAAAATTTTAATAAGTATCACAATTTGTAAATACAAAGTTTACGTGAAGCGACAAGCTGACGGCGGGACATCGCTTTTTCGACTTTCAGCAAAAACTAGAGTAAAGCGGCAAGAGTTTTTAAGCTGACAAAAATTATCATACAATTTGTATGAAGCAACCCGAAATAGAGCGACGGTAACGCAAGTCGGTTGGAAAATCCAATTTCGACAACGCATTTTATGTTGGCTACAAACAACAATAACTAGCTTTTATTATTGTTGAAAAGTAATGCCATTAAAAGTTATGTAACATTACTGTTCATGACCAGCTTTAACGCTTTTGTCAAAATACCTTTTCAACCTATGATGGGGAAGGCCATTCGAATAAATAATGAATACTTACGACTGCTCGGATAATAATTGCAGTAGTTAATGGAACTAATTTAAATACCTAAAACTCTTTTACACACTGATGATTTCCAGCTTACATGTATATATTTTAATATTGTCATGAATTTTATCACCAGAGAGACCTTTAGGACAAAAAGCAAAATACATTTTCTACACTAGTGTAAGAGTAACTAAAACTATTGTATTAGTATTGGTGACAATAATAATTGCTACCAAAATAATGCAAATATATTTAATTTATTAAAATCATAATTAAAAGTTTGTATTAAATAAAAAATTTTAATTTAAACTCAAATACAGTTTTGATTCATCTTCAAAATATTTAGTAAAATCGAATCGAACTTAGAAAAAAATCTAATTTTTTTTTTTAATCTTCTAATCTGTAATAGTAGTTCGAACGTTAAGGTGTTATATGATAAATTATATAAAATTTTCGGTTAAAAAAGTTAGATTTAAATAATCAATTTATTTATTTATAGATATTTTTTAGATAAATCACAAATAATTTGTTTAGTAGCAGATTTATAATAAAAAAAAATATTTCTGTACCCTTAAATAAAAACTAAAGTCAAACAAAAAAATTTCTATTAAATATACATTTTCCACAAAAAAACATTAATAGATAAAATTTTTAGATAAATAGAGAGTTAACAATTTTTTAAAAAATTTTAGTATAATAACTGGCCAAATATTGATAAAAAATTTTAAATATTATATAGTTACAAAGTTACAGAGCTATGATCAAACATTTTTGTCACCCTTTTTAATTTTTATCTTTATGTTTTCATTAACACAAAATATATTTAATTTTTTATTCACATTTATTTTTACTTATTTAACTTAAACTTCTGTTATCCTTTTTTTTTGCTACTATTCAATGGTTGTTTTCTTTTTGAATAAAAAGATTTCAAAAATTCTTCTCACATTGTGGTAAAATTCAGCATGTTCTATGTTAATACGAAAATTACAAAACTGATGATGATGTTGGAATATTTGTCCTTTACGAACAAGGGTAGCGTTGCCATCATTCATAGAAGGCTAAATGAAAGGTTTGTAGGTTTAATTAAATAAAAGTTTATAAAATAGAAACTGGAAGGAAATAACCTGACATTGTTTAAAACCTTAATATTAATAAACTTGATAACTTGATCGTATTTCAAAAGAAAACGAAAAAAAAAATTGTGCTAGGTTGAAATTTACAGTAGTTAAGGGATAATTTTAACTACCTCGTTAACTACCTATTTTTTGATGCTAATTATAATTACGAAACAAAAAACTTGAAAGGCCTACACTCAAAAAAATTCTAAATATGCTGTACTTAAATTAATACAAAGTAATGTCAAAAGCACTTAAGTACGGATTTTCTTAAACTAAATGCAAAGCACTTGATTTAAAAACTATAATCTTAGACGAAAAGGATTAATTTAAGACACATATACCTAATTTTGAAGCTTTTTATGCTCTAAAATTTTTAAGAATAATTTTTTTCTAATTCGTTTTCTACTTACTTTCAGAATATTAAAGTATAAATCGTTTGAAAATTTAGAAATACAATTTCATTAAAGTTCAAGAATTTTTATCTTAAATTAAGAACGTAATTTTTTTGTGTATATAGCTGCCACAATATAGGATATGGATTACAAGGACGTCGTTCCCTATTTTTTACAACGCAATCCCAAAATTAATTTTAATCCTTAGTAACACCCAATGCAAGCAGTTTAAAATTATTGCAACTTGATGTGTAAAAATTATGAATTTGGATGACCTCACCATAACCACTATTCGAAAATTTTGGATATGTTGTACCGGCAAGGTATTTGTCCACCTGCATATAGAAATGTTTTTGGGGCTTCAGCCCTTCCTTCCTAACACAACCTAAACAGGCGAAAGTAAGTTATACTAGTAAAGTTTTCGCCTTTCTAAATCACTGATGTTTTTGGCCTTTAAAGCACTCAAGACAATGTGAACTTGACTAAATTGTTTTCAGTGGCAACACTAAAAGAAATTATAAGAACTTAATTACATGTGAAGGTTTAGTTGACAATTACTGCAAAAATAAATACGTATGCTATAGATACAAATATCATGCAGACACACAACTTTTCTCGCCAAATATCTCTACATATGCTACTTACAAATCAGACACATGGTAGAAAATTACATACATTATTACAAATACAAAACAAACATATGTGCACTTATCATCGGATGTTGTCTAAAATTTCTCATATGCCATTCGCTTTATTTAAATAGAGAATTTTCGGCTGTGGCTGTGGTTAAAACACTATGTATGTATGTGTTAGTTACAAAGTTAAATTATATTTAAAATTTCATTTTTTGTGTGTGTGTGTAATGGTATCTCCGCAAGTAACAATTAAATATCATGTTTTAAAAACCAAAGCAAGATACAGGGTGTCTGGTGGCAAATTTATATTTTTATATACGATTATTTCAAAAAGTAATAAACAGTGCGGAGGGATGGTGGCGCCGTTGAAATTATCGATTGTGCTGATTTGTCACTCACGATGTCGCAGTGGTCGAGTAAGCATCGCGCGTTCGCTGTGGAGATATTTGTTAAGAGCGATTTCGCACTGTAAATCCCATTTTTTAGAGCAATGAGGCTCATTTTCGTTGAAAACGGCCACGTCAACAAGCAAAACTGCCGTTACTGATCTCCAAGAACCCGCAACCCTCAATTAAAACATTAAAAACCATTGCATTGCTCCAGGGTAACTGTTTGGTGTGCCGTATCCACGCATGAGATAATTAGACCTTTCTTTTCGAAAATTTAAGGCTCCGTTTTGAAATGTGTGTTCAACTCGACTGAATGGATGACAATAAAAAAATAAAATCAATATAAAAAATTAAATCCGCATTTTCATTTTATCTTTCAATGCTCTTAATAAAACTTTGTGTCTATTATCACCTTTTTTATTTAAGTTTGAAAATATAAAGTTGCCACCAGACACCCTGTAGATATGAGTATACATAAGTGTTTAAATTGAAAATTCAAAATTGTGTCTGGTTAAAATTTGCAAAACTCTTTCAGCAACATTTAAGAAGTTAATTTAGTAAGGGTAGTTTTAAAAGTATTTTTATTCCTATGTCGTGCTACAAGGACTTGGTGTTTAAACATATTATTATATTTCAAGGTTGAAAACAAATGTTTTGAGATTTCTTCATTAATTATCAAGTCATATTTCTGTATTTCACCAACCCTTAAAGTTTAATGTAGGAATACAAATTTGAAGATACGAAAAATTTTCTAATAATTTCTTCTAATAATCTCCAACAACTAATTTTATTTTCTAGTCTTAAACATAGAAGAGCAAGATCATAAACATACATACATACATATGTATATCCACTATCTTCACTCGTCATTACAATTTGGAAACTGACGGAAGATTTTAAAAATATTATTTCTAGTTATTACTAAAAAATTAAACTAAACTTAAACTTATTAATTTTTTTAAAAACAAGAAACCAAGAAACAGCACATTTATCGTATACGTTATAATGATTTCTTTTAAATTAAAGATTACATATACGCCTCGAACTTAAATAATCTTTTAAATCTTTATTTAACATGTTTCCAGTTTTTTTTTTTTTGCTTGTTTAGTTTTCAAACAAGTGCAATAAACTTTTTGCCTAGTCGCCTACATTTTATCATACAAAGATTATTATACAAAGTTTAAAGCAGTTTTTTCTGTTTTTCAAAAGAAACAAACATTTTCTTTTATTGCTTACAGCCTCCAGGAAAATAAGCAACAAAAATTGTAGGGCAAAATGTAAAAACTAGTGAATGGAAATATTATATTTTTTTTATTCTTACAATGGCTGAATAGAATAGTCAACAAAAAGAAAACAGCAGCTGTAACATAAATAACACAAGGCATATTGAAAACGAAACATAAAATCACTAACTAACAGCTTCATCTATAACCTTTCAGGATTAAAAAAAATAGAAGCAAACATAAAAGAAAAACAACAATTTTATAAAAACTTGCATCTCAGTTGCACATTAGTGCATGACTTGTCGTTAGAATAAAATTTCTAGCAAAAACATGTTTTTTTGTATTTAACGAATTCTAAAAAGTTTTTTCTAGGAGCAATCATCTGCCTGCGCCACTTTATTAATACTTTTTCCACATTTAAAGTCTCAATGCAGAATTTAGATTCTTTAATTTTTTTTTTTAAATGAAATCGACTTTGCCAACAATATTGCTTAACATTCTTGGTTCTTGACTCTTTTCATGAATATAAAGTGTTTTGGTATATTTGACCCATTTTCCACACAATTAATTTTAATTATGATTATAAAAGGATAATATTAAATTTTCTTTCAATTTTTGTTTGGTAAATAAAAGCAAATTAACTAACATCATTAATCAAAAACTAAGTTATTCATAACAAAAGCTCTGCATTATATGGAAAGTCTGTGGGTGTGTTCTTTTGGAGTTTTGTGTTCGACCATTTCATGAAAACTATAGCAGTCGATTTTAATTATTCAAAATGAAATTAAAAACAAAGATGTTTTGTTTAGTGGGTAATATAATATGTATAACGTTGAAGTTTTGTTAACAAGATTTTGTTTTAATTGGAGAAACAAAACATATTGTTTGAAACTTTAACGTATATCATAAACCATAAAATATTTACAATCATAAAATATTGCTTGTTAAATACCTTTAATATTTTTCTCATACGATACATTTAAAACAATAATGACTTTTAACCTATAAATAAAACGAATAATAGTTAAAAGAAAATATAAAGCTAAATTAAAATTTACAGAAAGAAAACTTTTTAAAGAAATAAAAATATAGTTAATATCAATATTCAAAAATAAAATGTAATTTTCTAAATTAATTGTTCCTTAATAGTTTGCATTGAAAAAACTTTAATACTTAGAATTACCTGCTGGAAAACATTTATATATGTATGTCTGTTGAGCAATGAAAAATACTTGTATTTATAATTTTAAAAAACGCCATAAGTCTCTTACAAAATAAAAATTATATTCTTATTACGAAATATTTTTTTTGCTGTTTGTAACAAAATAATTATAAGTGTTTTCATAATGTTTTTAAAAATTGTTTAAATAAAATAAGAGGAGGTTTTATTATAAGATTAATTTGCTTTTAAATGCGTTAAAATTGTCACATCAAAGTAGTAATAAATAGTCAGTATTGTCTGTTAGTAAATAATATTTTGATACAAGAATTAAGAAATTTATTGCTCAAAAAAATAAAAGAAATACTTTGTAGTCGATGTTAATGGAGTTGTCAAAAGGACCAACTCCATTAATGACGATCATATCGCAATTCTCTGATTTTTTGCTTGAAAGACTAAAAAAAGGAACAAAACTTTAAACAGCAAATTAAGTATTCTTAAAAATCAGCATTAATTATAAAAAAATTTTGCAACAGAAATGAACATGAACAAATTTCTTACATTTAAAAAGACTATTGTAAAAAAACAATGTTTTATTTCAAAAAGATTTTTCGATATCAGAATTACGTTGAAAAAATAGCATTTCTAAATAGAATTTCTTATATCCACATTAAGTTCTTGGTGTGAGTAGTATTTTCGTTGATAAAAATATGCGTTTTTTAACATAAATAAATCGAAAAACTGCACTTTTTACTTCGTCATATTTATTTGCAACATTTGTGGTAGTTTTTTATAAAATGTTTAAAAATAATCTACCTTGCACCTCACTGGGTATATCTCCTCTCAAAAAATAAACTCAAATTTGTTTTTTCAACAACTTATAAAAAAGGTTTTGAACAAAGAATGTTTTCCGAAGCAATACTTTTAACAATTTCTTTATATTTGTTTTCTTTGATAAATTCAATTTGAAGTGGAAACCGTCTTATTGAACAGCGGCAGCATCAACAAGCATTGACTAGTTGGTTGGCCGTTTGGCTGGCACCCAAAAGCAAACAAAAGTACAGTACCGTGCGTCACAGTACGTAGCTGTAGTATATTTTACGGAATGTTTTTTCTTTACTATATCTTGTTCTTTGAATAAAAGCAATAGAGTTGACATATTTATTAAATTACATACATATTTATATGTATGTATGTTAAACATTTTTTTTATTTTTTTTTTTTTAAATATTTTAAGGAATAGAAAACTAATTGTAAGAAATAAAAATTTAAGTACTCCATAAAACTTCAAAAATATATGAATCAAAGAAAACGTTGCACAAAACATGATGTTATATGTTTATTTTAAATACTATTAGCTATTTTTCTAAGATTGTACACATACCAAAAAGGGAAAAAGAAATGAAAAGTCATTGTGCCCATATATTTTCTAAAAAAAGTTTTTTAATCATATTAAGGTTTATTGTATACATATGTACATATGAATATGTATTAACCAAAAAGTAAAATATTAAAAAGTAGATAATATATTTCACCATATGAAAAGAAAAAAAATGAAACGAAAATATATACATATCGCCGGAACAATATCTAGATCACAATTGCATAAAAAAATTATAGACATAAATATGTAAAAAAAACTGTATTCAAAAACCTAAACCTAAGCAAAAGTAATAAAATTTAATAAAGTATGACATGCAATTATAAAAAGCAAATGATATGTTACAGAATTACAACTGAGTAAAGATATTTAAGGAAAAAAATTTCGTTTAAAAACTGTTTCTTTACGTTTGCATTTTATAAAAATATTAAGTATAATTATTTTATTTTATATCAGTGATTTAATTGTAAACAATTTTTTTTCATTCTAGAAAATTTTATTAATCAAAAATGTGCAATACTTTCAAATTGCACTGCACTGTATTTGTACATGCAGGAAGAAAGATTTATGATTGTGTGGCTTCTTCTTTATCTCTGCCAAAAAAAAACCTGAATTTGCCAATTAAATGATTTTTTTTCCTTTTGGTCTTGTGCAGACTTAAGCGAACAAAGAATAAAAACGTTTGTAAACAAAAAACCATCTATTGGCTTAAACTGGATGGAAAATAAAATACTTTGTGCATTTGATTGTGCAGCATTATAAACATTATAAATGAGTGACTAAAATTTTTATCGGTAACCAAATAAATTTAAACAAAGAAAAATAAAGGATAAATGACTTATGCAAAAATAATTTTTATAGCAATCAGTACTGAACGCCATTTAAAGTAAAAATTTAAAAAACAAATGCAATGCTTTTTTAAGATTAGAAAATAACATATTTAAATAAACACAAATTAATAAAAATATATTAATAAATAAGTATTTAAATAACATTTTTAAACTTTGAATAAACAATCTAAAAACTTGTAGAGTATTTACAATTTACGATCTACGTGTTTCTTTGCTTATATCTCAGATATTTTATAGTAAACATTTCCTTTAAAAAGCCTATACGACATTTTTATAGAAGCTTAGAAAAATGGATTCTTTTAATAGAACTGAAAAAGTATTTTTTGCCAAATAATTTAATTGTACACGCAAAGGAAAAATGTTTTATATTATAATTCTTAAATATACTTAAGGAGTAACTAATAGTCAGTGAAATTACTCTAATCATTCTTATTACTTATTCCGTGTAGAAACCATTACTGGTCAGATTAAATGCCACATTGTTATCAAAGTCATTGTGACAACTGTGAATTTGATTTCTGTCATTACCGTCACCGAGTAACATAACCTGACAGTGGTCAAACCACGGATTAAATTAGAAAACGTCCAACCATCGCCCCTGACTTACAAGCAACAAACAGGTAGCAATTTTTCTGTTTATTACAACTTCGGCTAATAGAACAGGCATCTTACTCGAGAGCTCGGACTATCTAGCTCCCTGACTTACAGGCCTACTAACTGCACAGCAGCTTATCTGAGAGAATCAACTGACCCAAGCTAGTGACAGTAGCACAAGCATCAGCCAGGACTCAACTCTCTATTGCTAAGCATGTATTATTTTGGTTATAATCATAGATGTGTATGGTTCAACTGTTCGAAATAAATCGAAGACAAACATCAACACAAATTGATGCCTCTTCCAACTAATTCAAAATTAAGGTCACAACCACAGCCACTACGTATACCCCGTGGTACCAGAAAAATTCTGGTGAATCACTAATTTGGACCCAACCACCCGAGCAAGCCTCTTTTCCTCGAGAGCATTAGCACCATGATGGATGCCCCCGGGGGGAAGCCATTGTGACAATGAAAGTAGTTTTCCAAACAAAAACTAGTCATTAGACTTAGCAGATATTTTCTTAAAAAAATAGTATTTTGTTATAATGACCAGCCAACCCAAGGTGGTTAGAGTGGATCCACTTTTATACCGTCCGTATCAAAGCTTAACGTATATGTAGGCAATATTCTAAAAAAGTGTTAAGGTTTTAACTCATTTAATTTGTGATCGGACCTTGCAATCAGCGTCCTGCAAATAAATTATTCAATTTATAAAAAAAATAATCAAGTTATTGGTATCTGCTTCCTTTATCTCCAATTATAAAATTTAATAATATGTTTTTAAAAAAAAATTTACTTTACTTAAGCTCACAGACAATAGTTTGCTGAATAAAATTTTAATTAATTTTTGTTTTACTTTTTCTGACTTTTTTGGCTTCAGGTAAACAATTACATTATGCCCTCAAACAATAATAGTAATTTAATAAAATATAGTCACGTTTACATCATGATAATGGAAAAATTTAATTAAAAAATTTTTTACAATAAAATGCAATCAACACAAAAGAAATTTATAACTGATTTCAAAATCAGTTAGATAATTTCACACGGACATAATTTTTTAAACGTATTATATAAAATTATAACTTTGATGCATTTAGGTTTATTAAACATACGTACATACATACATAAATAAACCTACACTCAGATGTAAATACTAAATAGTATATAGATTTTGATTGTATTTTTTATTGTGTTTGTGTGTTTCTGTAAGGCGAGTGCAAAAGTAGGTCATTGTATTTGTATATACTCGTTAATACTCCCTGTATATCGTTACAGTTTATACTCTATGATTTCAAACAAAAGTTAAAATTGCTGTGAAAAAAATTAACAAATTGCATTCGGTTTTTTCTACACTTTTATAAGTTTTGTCGAGAAATCTGTGTTTTTTACGTGTCATATAGAAAGGAACCAACTAGTTTATTTGTATGTAATCATAATGGTTCTACGACTGTTATTTCCATTGCACTGCCTAGCTTGTCCTTTTTGCTTGTAAGTTTTCTTTATATAGCGCCTGTTGTGCCATAGCAATCAGTGGCAGCCAGCTACAATAGCAATAACAGAAAACCGGATATAAGCCCAGGAGCTATAAAATGCATTACATGTATGGTATTTGTTTGTAGTTGCAAGCAACCTACTCATAATCGTAGTACAAATGTGCCACAAAATAAAACATTTATTTAAGCATGAGAGTTGTGTGCAAAATACGAAAAAACACCCTCCCAATCCAACTAGTATGAAAGAAATTTTTTACTCGTTCGAGTAAATGATACAACAAAAAAACAGAAAACAAAATATTAAAGGCTTTTATATACGAATACGTTGCTTAGTGTTGCAACCAAGATCAAAACTGGGTCAAATTAAATATATACACATTCGTGATTTTCTTACTATTGTGTCTGCATGTGTGTATGTGTGTAAATATTATGTTTAAGGATAAATTGTGGGCTTTATTCTCTTCTTACCATGACAAATAAAATTTCCAGCCTTTTATTCTTAAGCCACCGCTATTAAATAAAAAACCGAAAAACTAGTTTAAACTTCAATTACGGTAGGAAACAGAAACAAAAGAAATGCAAAAACTTTTACACAAATAATCATCATCGTATCGATAAAAGAAAGTATTGGATTTTTTTGATATTGAAATTGTGCTAGGAGTAGACAATTCTTTGACCCAAATTTCAGTAAAAAACAGTTTTCTTAAAATTAGAACACAAGTAATGGTAACAACATTTGGCAACAATTCTCCTTTAAAACCCACAGAGTTTTAAAAGGTTTAAAAAAAAATTATTGTAGAGCTTTTGAAAAATATTTTTCTATTAAAATCTCATTTTACAAATTCTTTTTTTTGCTCAATAAAACATTTTGGTCATTAGAAATTTATTTTGTGGTTTAATGCGTTTGGAATACATAACTTCACTACACAATAGTGTTATTTGTAAAATACATTTTTAATTTAATATTGCATCATATATGTCTTTTTAAAATATCTTTTAAAAAATTTTAATTTTCGAGGTAAATATTAAATAGGGCACATTTTTGCATCTACTTGTTTTTTAATTGATTTAATTTACGTTTTTCAACAAAGTTTTTGATGCAAAGAAAGAAATCCCAGTTTTTGTTATAAATTGCAATTTCGAAACAAACAAAATTGCAATTCTTCAATGTATTCTTGTACAAACTGAAACTTAAATAAAACTGACTTCTTCTTTCAGATATCCTTTGCGTTGTTCAGTTGTGCTGCATATGTTTTGTGCGTTAATACGTAATGCTTTGAACCTAAAAAATGTTGATAGACAACCCAAAGTTATATATCTTATATATATAGGGTATATAAGTTTTTATTTAGTTTATAATTTCTTCTATTCTAGTTCATTACCAATTATCAATCCTTATAGATAGGGCGGTTGACAAAGTTAGTAAAATCAATCTCTCAGATATATTCATGAAAATTTGCTGCCTTTGTGTTGTTACCCAAACTTTGACACAAAAACCAATTGTGTTCATCCCCGCATAATTTTTAGAACATGTGTCCAAAAGGTTGGATATAACTCTTTTTTACATACCTACACGTTTTGATATAAAATTTGACAAAGCCATTTGGCTTTTCCTAAAAAAGTTGCTTGTTTAAAAATTTTTTAAATTTATATACGTGTTAATGTGAATGTATTTATAAATTTATGTGGTTAAGACCAACCCAGCATATGTACTTTTCCCGATTATATCAAAAAACTTTTTCATTTCAAGTGATCGACCAGTGATGAAATTGAATGCCTAATGAAAGCCTTACAAATATTACACCATTAAGTCCACCTTTTCACTAAAAAAGCAAAATAACTTTAATTTTGTAATCTTATTTTAAAAGCTTGGTATTTGAAAAACAATTTTAAAGATTGGTTTTAAACTAATTTCAACTGCTTATATTTTATTGCCAACACTAAGTATAATTTTTTTAAACTTCGTTTAAAAATATTAAAAAAATGACATACACTATCATGGTTGGACGTAAGATGCCTGGTAGTGGAATATAAATACGGTGACCATATTTTTTTGATCAAAATACAGAACAAGAAAAAATTAACTATATTGTTAAATTTTTTTTTATGCAAACAAACAAATACAGATTTATTTAAATACACTGATTTCTGATTTTACAAAAAAAAAAACAACTGACTTATATTTTCAGATGAATAAAATTTCATTTTCTTTTAAATATTTTTAAATTCTATACAATTTAAATTAAAGTTTAGTTTTGTTTTTAATATGGCCTTGATAGTCTCCGTATTAATGTAGGTTTTTTTCAGTGGTCCAAATGTGATTTAAAACAGATTTCGATTAAATATATATAAATTGCTATCTAACGCTTTTCTGCGGACTTATTATTCAGATTCATTTTTTTAATTTTTCTAAAAATGTGTAATTTTTACAAAAAACTCAATATCAATTTTGTTAAATTCGTTTTTTTTCATAACAATAATTAAACTAGGTTCAACCTCTTTCCATGTAGGAACTTCACTTTCTTCTTTTAATTTTTCACACAAAAATTAATATTTTGCAGCTTTTCATAAGAAAAAAATTTTCTAATTGGCCCAAAACCCGCAGAGAAATAGACGAAAAAACTATATGACTTATACATACGTAAAACTATAACGATATGCTATTACAAAAAATAATTCAACATGTATCACAAAATATTATATTGACTTATAAAAATACAGAACAAATACTGAACTCGAAATAAAATACAGAACATTTTGAGGGTTTTTACATAAGAATAATTTATACAGAATAGAGCTTTCAAATACAGTACTGTTCTGTATAATACAGAACGGATGGTCACTGTAAATATAAAGGATATTCTTTTAAAGAAAAACTCTGGTATTTTGTGAGAAAAATAATTTATTTTATTATGATTTCAATTAATTAAAATAATGTTTTTTTTAATTTAAATTATCTAATATATACACAGTAGATGCATATATAGACAGATAAACAGGTACAACAATGTAGATCTGGATGTATTTCTTAAAAGTTTCGAACTTTTTTAAAAAGCACAAAATAATTTTCATAAAAATAACTGCAAGTGGCAAATATCGCTCTGTATTAAAGAAAAAATCGTTATTTTTATATTTATAGTATAATATTTATAGTTTTCTTCTCTGTTACACTTTATTTGTTACTTTTTTATGAACCATGTCAAAAATTCCTGCAATGAACCATTTTAGCTAAAAGTTTAGCATTCAGTATTCTCTATTCAATAAATATACAATCTTCTTGCGTTCATCTAAACTAATCATTGTTTACTTTACAAGCTGTGTGTGCTTATGTATGTGTTTTGTTATGCTCATAAATAATATTATCCAAGTAAAATTACTTTCTAAATATTTGTATTTTTAACAAATATTTGTTTTTTTCAATTTAGCCAACAAAATATATAGAATATAATAAAGTAAATAGAGAATGCAATTGTAAGAGATTTTTATAAATAGAAAAAATAAAAAATGTATTTTTTTTATCTTGTTACTATTTGTATTACAAACTTTGGTACCAACAAACAACATAAAAATACAACATCTTATGAATAAATATAAGTAGATTTAGAAATGCAAATAGTCTTTTGTCGTACATTTAATTCAAAAAAAAATTTAACCAAAAGCAATCGTTACAAATACATAAAAACATAGATATTTTACAATTTAATGAAGCATACATTGTGGCGTATTGATATCTCTTGCCGCTTGCTCACTCTATTCAACAGTATTTTTTATTTTTATTTGTTTTGTGTTAGTGCATGTATGCCTGCATGCACATAGGCAAAGATAAAAAACGGCTGCATATTTTGTTTAGAGATAACATGTGTGCCAGAAAATATAGCTGCTGTTGTTTTGTATAGCATATGTTTTTGGGTTGATAACCTTCTGTAGTATCCTTGCAAGTAGACCTTGTTGGCAACTATTCAACTTTTTATTTTTTAAATTTCTTTTAATATAATGTATACAAAACAGCACGTATTTATTCAAGCAGACGCAATCCTAAACTAAAATAAAAGCTAAGAAAAACAAAAACAAAAAATGCATACAATAAACATAGGTTCAAAGAAGAATGGCAATAAAATGCAACAGTTCTCATGTTACACTTGGAATTGTTTAGACAAAACAACAAATTATAAAAAAAAAAACGAAATATCTACTTTCCCATATACATATTTATATAGTTCATAAATAAATTCATGTAAAACTAAACAATAAACGAAACAAATAGTAATAATAAAACACAAAAACTTTTTCCTACCGACAAACAACACTTTAGAATATAAATCCAACATAAAAACACACAACTTATCTTCATCTGCTAAAAAATAAACAAAACGTGAAATAGAAAAATCTAGACAAATGTTTAGATATTTACACTATGTTCATCAAGTGTGTTGCATATCCAGAATTTCAATGATGTGTAATAGAAATAAGTTTATTCATCTTTTAAATTGTTGCATTCGTATGCATGTATGCATGTCTTTGAAGAGGGAAATAAATCATTATTTATAATACATGATTTAAATTTGTAAAATGCATTTTCGTAATTACTTTTTCATACCTTTTCCATATAAAAACAATTTGTAAAACCACACATACAATTTCCTTTTACTTAAACAATTTCATAGCATTTTAATAGTTTTATGTCTCAATGATATAATGTTGCCACATGCAATCCCCAAACATTTGCAAATTACTCCACATATGTACGTACATACTGTTGGAAAATAATATTACTTCTAACTCCCAACTTTAATAGAACTAAAGTATTTTGCCAGCCATTCAACCAGCCAACCATCATTATTATCATTATTGTCATAGTTGCATTAATTAGTCTTTCCCTCTCTCTTAGTGTACGATTACAAGTCTGTCTATATTTCTAAAGCATTTGCACAATGCAACAAAACCAACAACAACAACTTTAGATAATGATGACAAAAATCTTGTATAAAGTCATGATGGTTATATCACGTCTCTAACTGAAAAAAGCAGATAATAACGCTCATTTAAATGCAGGCACTATTTTCATATATTAGGGGTATTCATGTACTAAAACCTATGGTACAAACACCCGGCTTTTTACCAGTAACTCAAGATTTTAAAGCTGTTTGGAAAACGTAATGACAGATTTTTGTTTTACTGGCTTAAACTTACCAGAAAATGGTATCACTTTTTAGGTATTTCTACTTCATCTTGTTTTGTATCAGCGTGTAATCGACAGAGGGTGTATAGAGCGATTTTTATTTGTTTAGAAGCGGAGAGTTTTAAGTTATCGACACTGTTCTCTGTGATAGCTGATTTAAGAGTTGGTTGGTTGTTTTAATGTAAGCTTGGTTTGACTTTTGGTTGAATAGCAATAAGCAAAATTGTCGCTTTGGACAAGCTATTATGCAAACACCAATACATTCCAAAAATGTCACAGTTTGGTGCTCTTTATAGGTAACCGTAATCACAGGTAATGATGATGATGGTGATAGTCAGAACGTCACAGTCAACGAAGAATGGTACAGAGACATGATTACTATTAAATTAATTATTAACTGACCACCTCGTCTATTATATAAATTATTTTCTTTTGGAATTTGCAAGTTCGCTTATCTGCGCCGATAAAGTCGAAATAATTAAGCACTTGAAAGATAAAGGTTAAGGCATTATTGCTAAATTACAGCCTGATTTATTGCGAAGATTGCTTGAAATTAGACTTTGATACTTTAGTATTTCTCTATGTTTTGGTTCAGTCCTTGTGATTTCTTAAATTGATTTGATTATGTTCGTCTGTCTGGGGGAAATATTCTCACGGCCAGATTATTAGGCAAATATTTTTTTCTTCTTCTTTTATTCTTTTAAATAACTTTCTAACTACCAAACAGAGTCTCAGCAAAAATATTGCTTCATCAGAAGCACGTTTGTATGTCTGAATCTCATGGTCCTATTGCTTACAAACCTGCTTGCGTATGCCAAGATATTTGTTTGCGATGTCCCACTTTGGCGTATTTTCATTCAAATGCATATTTCAGCGCAGTGAATATGTAATGAAACCGTGGTCTTCTGTTGCTTCTTTAACTCTATTTTTGTTCTTTTTTACTTGCATTATCCAAAGTTATGATCTATGATGTTTGTGTGATAGGTTTTCCTCATAAAATTATAAATTTTTTACTCACTGCCATACACAAGTGCTTTCTAGTATACACTACTATAAGGCAATGTTTAAAAATTTGCCATTTTTTGGGTTATATTATTGCGTTTGTAAAAGCAACATTTATGTGCTTACTGTGAAGCGCATTCGTATCTCAAAAATGGTATATACTGCCTACAAATTTTTAAGTATTTTTTGCTGGGAACCATATGAAGTTAAGCCCCTCAGTTTATGACTGCAGCCAGGCAAAAACTAACTCATAATTTGACTTAAAATATTAACTATTTTTGTTGGCCAAAATCACAATTTAATTTTATGTTATTTTGCTATAAATGAACACCCTTAGCATTTAGGTTTATAAATTTGATTATGAATAAACAAAATGCTTAGAGTGTTTTTCTATTCCCCTAATGTTTTCGGTATCATTTGCAAAGGACTCCTAAAGGAGTGTTGCAAAATGCTTAATGAGACTGTTGACAAATAATTTGCCAGATTATTAATAAGCTAAAATCTGTTTAACTCATATGTAGCTAAATATATTAATGCAATTTAATATTTTGTTAACTGATAACAAATGAACTGATGATTTTTTTAAATTTAACAAATTAAAAGTTTATTTATTACTATTTCTTTAAACAAACGTTTTTTCCAACATTTACATAAGAATATGCTTTTAATAACCTTTACGTAAAAAACTAATCAACGTTTTTCTTTGAATTGTATAGAATAATTTTATATTTGTTCATGTTGTTGTTTGTTATTATTATATTTTGTTTAACTAATGAACTATGACCCCTGAATTTTGTAGGGTTTATTCATGTTTACAACCCAAGAAAGGTTATTGCTCTCCTTCCATTACTTGTGCATGTAGCCTCGTGTTGTTGGATGTTGCTGTTGTTGCATATTTGTTTATTATTTTTTTGTTCAATTTGTTTAAAAAAAAAAACTTTGCTGCTGTTGCACTTGTTTTAAAATTCAAAGTACACGTCTAACTAGATTAAAGCAGCAAATATAGCGTTTGCTGTTGTTGTTGCTGCTGCAGTTTGTTTTAATATTTTATTCTCCAACTGCCGCGAGACCTGTTTTAATTATTTTTCACCCAAAAGGAAATGTTTCTTTTGGAGTATGTTTAAAAGTTTCTCTTGCTGATGTAGTTGTAGTTGTTTACAAGAATTTGTTAATATAAATACTCATGTACAAGCATAAAGAAAGCAGGTAAGTGTGCTATATTCAGTTGTACCGAATCTTATATACCTTTCACCAATGTGTTTACATGCAATAAAAAACTTGTTTAATTTCAAATGTAACAAATGATTTTTTTCTTTACTTTCATTTTAGAAATTTTTTTATATAAACTATGATTTATATTTAAATGCAAAAAGCATTTACAACTTCTTTGAAGAAGTCTGGGAAATTTGATTCTTCTAATGGAACTAAATGTTTTTAAAAATATTTTCCGCCAATAAAAAATATTTTTAAATCGTAATTTCTAGATAAATATTAATGCTTCCACAGGTGTCTCAGAAAATGTACTTTTTTTATTGAAAGAGCCCCACCCCTGCTTTGATACGACACAGTTATGCATTAAATAAAGACATCGCTATTAAAGCGACTCGTATTGAGATTTCACTCAATAGAATAAATAGTTTCGCAAATATTTTAAAATATGTATTTCCTCTGTACAGCGAGCTATCTCGATAAAAGACTTCGCACCAGGTACGAAGCCGATAGGATTAATAATTTTCCAAATTTATTATTAAATATACTTTTTAAAATATAATTCTTTGTTTCATTCCGACAGGTTTTTTTCGATTAAGCCAAAAATAAAAGTACATGTTTGAATATTTTAAAAAAATAGATTCCTTTTGTAGGACGTCACATGCCTCCTTCTTGCATTTAAACGATTTTTTATCTAAATAAAAAGTTTTTATAAATTGAAAGTTTTTGAGATATATTGTTAAATATACTATTCCCTACTCTGATAGCTTTCATTTTCGGTCTTAATTAAAAAATGCTAAGCACAAAGTTTATGGTAATAGGGCCCATAGTTCCCCAAGATATATACGAGAATACACTTATATAAATTTAGGTACAGAAAAAGGGGCAGTTGTGGTTTTCCTCTTATATCTCAGCAAATTCTAGGCCGATAATTCTAATTTACAACAATAATTTTCGTTTAGTGTTAATTTTACACCAAAACATGGACAGATGGTCAGGCAGACGCTAAATCTACATCGACTTGCAAACTATTGTGTCCAAGGGTATAAAGATAAATCGAATTAATAAATGATTGGGAGCAACTGGAAGAGAAAGGTAAAAATGTAAAATAGTGTGCGTGCACTATATTTTTTAGTTTGAATGTATTTGTAGGTAATTTTTAATGAAGTTAAATTACACATTAACAGCTGTAGATTTTAATGGATTTTTTTTACTGCCGTTGTAGTTCATACGATTTCAAAGGGCAACGCACCCGGAACGTTTAGCTTAATTTAAAATTCATTGAATGTATGTAACTTGAAAATAAGCTTAAATGCTATAATTAAACAACACTAATCGAATAAAAGTCAGTAGAATTATAGAAATAGTTTTTAATTAGACAAATATTCTTATTAACTTAAATCAGCACAAAGTGTTGAATTTTAACAATTTACTTTTTTTCTAACGTCGGGAGTTTATCCAAAAACATTGAAAATAATTAAGAAGAAAAGCATAATGTAAAATTTTCTAAACAAAACATTTTTTTTTAGCCTTACGATACATTTAAATAATAAAAAATTTTACATGTTTTTGTGACAACTTTGTAAATAAATAAAAATATCTTAATAAATCATTAATATTTTGATTAGATTCAAGAGATTAAATTTTTATTTCAAAACCTTGGGGCTTTAAAATGGAGTATCGCGTACGCAAGCACTTTGACCCCTGAATAGAAAATTGAGGCATAATAAATAAGCCGTATAAAAATTTTGTAAAGCCGATGGCGCAAAAAATTCAGATTTTCGTACCTACAAGAAAGATTCTCTACAATAAGTGATGCGAAGATAAAAGAGGGCATTTTCGACCTTTAACCAGGACATTAATAAAAGACCCACTATTTGAAAAAAAATTAAATGAGTGAAAAAGAATGGTATTGAAAATTTTTTAGGTAACTATGAAAATAACAGCTACAGTTTGTTTCCTAACTATTATTGGATTATTAAGCATTAGTTTGCAACACGTCACATAAGAATAATTCTTGAGACTCAAATCTAGATTTTTTTCAGCAAATTCGGGGGCTGCGGGCGATGAACATAAAAAATAAGTATACCACATATGAAAAAGCGCTATAAGGGCAACTGGAACCCAGGAATGTTGGCCAATTACTGCTTGACGATGAAAATATACCAGCCGGATGATAAATATGCTAGAAAATTTAAACCAAAAATTAAATATTTTTTTGTATCAAACGGCCATTAATTTTTTGAAAAATATAAACGAAGTTTATGTGGCACGACAAAGTTTAATAATCGGTATGCATTAAGAACTATTTTAGGGCAACACTTGGTTTAACACTAACTTTATTTAATAGTAAAAATTAAAGAACTGTACACCATTGATTTAATAGTCTTAAAAAGAGCTATCGCTATAGAAAGGTAAATTATATAAAAATTGTTTAATATGATGATACATATGCAACAATAATAGAGTTAAGCAATTCTGTTCATCAATTTTAGATAATATATTGTCTAATAACTACATATTACTGCCCATGATTTTGTCCTCTATACAAAAGGGTTTGCTTTTTATAAAAAGGTAGTAAATACTAAATGTTTCTTTGTGCAACTGTAACTATTTAAAAATCTTTTAAAAGTCTTATCAGGCAAAAACAAAACTAAAGTCATGTCTCAAGGGTGTGCTAATATTTATTTCCTTTTGCTTTTACTTATTCTTTGTGCTTCAATGAAATTTTTATTATTATTGACAAGAAGTTGCCACAAGATATATATTTTTTATTTTTGTTTTGTTTTATTTTTAATGCTATTGTTTACACAATTCTAGTTTTTATTGTTTTAAGTAAGTATGTGTTTGTAGCAATATTTGATTGTCTGGTTTATTATTGTTGTGACTTTTGTTAAATAAATATTTAATATTTTTTGAGATTGTAGTTATAAATAAATAAATCTGCTCGAGTGTCAAGATTTGGTAGAGTATATTATTTAAGAAAGATTAATTTTAGTTTAAACAAAGAGAAATAAGAAATGAATAAGAAGTACATACATATGTATACACAGGCATATATATTTCTAAATTGAAAAATGTCTTTTTTAAATATAATGTTTAATTTTCTTAAAATTATATTCTCATATTTTTAAAAAATTCAACGTGCCTTTTAATTTTTTGGAATTTATGTACATATGTCTACTTAAATTAGAATTACCCGCTTGTTTCACAGTTTGAGTTTATCGCAGTCCAAAAGCTATTATAGCACACACTTTTTTAACGTAATCTAGGCATTAAGCTCCAGGTTGTTTCTTTAGTTTTTATTTTTTATTAACAGATTTCATTCTTTGCATCAACAAAATCACGTCATACTGATACTGATATACTAAATGCATTTAATTAAATAGTTTAGTTTATTAAATGTAATTGAAAAAACAATAAAAGCAGACAAACATACATTTCAATTAAAGTGAAATATTTGCAAAAAAAAACATACATATACACATACACACATACCATGATTGCATTTGCCCGGCAACCGAAAGCTTAAGGTCACTTATAAAAAAATTAGAATATAATAAAAAATATACTTTTTCTTTAATAAAAACATTTTCATGTACTTAAACACTCTTGAATAAATGGCCAATAATGATTGTTTAACTCTTTGTTGGACTACATGACGTATGGGTGTTAATATTTAATTAAATCACTCACACGCTCATTTAAACAATTCAACTACATACTTTGCTACTCTTATGTGT
Source organism: Paykullia maculata (assembly GCA_003055125.1). Taxonomy (NCBI): domain Eukaryota; kingdom Metazoa; phylum Arthropoda; class Insecta; order Diptera; family Rhinophoridae; genus Paykullia; species Paykullia maculata. The sequence continues at coordinate 23,947 of NDXZ01013834.1, forward strand.
TTGCTCTGTAAATAAATCCTATAATATTATTTACTTTTATCTCTTAAATATTAGCTTTGTTTTTTTGTCAACAAATCTATGACTTCAATATTTTTTATTGGAAATATTTATTAAAAAGTGTTAAATAGGTCTTTATTTTTTAGGTTATTTTTAATGAATCCTACAATTCAATGTAGTTTTATTAAGCTCACACAACATTTTTCAAGAAATAGAATTTTTGTTTTCTATAAAAATTATGTTTCTCGTAATTTTCGTAATCTCTAGCACCTCTATTGAAAAACAATCAATGTTTTTGAACCGCCTTAATACATATCCTTAATACCAGCTTCATTGTGTTAAATTATTTACACATAAAATGCATAAGATTGAAATGTCTTTCATCCCAATGCTCCTTTATGTAAATAATGTGTTAACGTAAATACTGGCCCAACAATATTATCTGTACATGCAAAAATGAAATTTTACATAAAATTTAATCAGGCGTAAGTGAAATACATTATCCTTTATTGTTTTTACAGTTTAATTCATGTGTGTATAAGTGTATGTTTAAGTAACAATTTGTGTATGTCTTTAACCATAATAAGGGATCAAGAAGGCTTTTAAATCTTTATATTGAAACATTAAGAACCTATTATAAAAGTTAAATTAATCTGTAATTACTATTTTAGTATTTAAAAACGCTTAAAATATAAAATTGTGGTATTTTGAAGATAACTTTGGGATCCAATTAAATAGGCAATGATTTTTTTACAAACTGAAGATGTTTATATTTTTTAAAATGTTTTTCTTAATATCACACTAAAGGGTTTACAAAGCTTTAAATAGAACTAAAACTTTTACAATGAAGAACTTACATTTATATGCTTTTCCAATGAGAATGGCGTTAAATAGGACGTGTCACACTTCTTTTGAACTGTTTAATTTAAATCAAAAAACCACAGAGTCCTATAATAATTCAAAACATTTGACAATAACAAAAATTAAAACATATTTAAAGAAATACACCTTCTATGAGAAGACCTACTCTGCAAGCTTGTTGTTGTTTTCAAAAATAGTTCATAAAAACTTCATTTTCCAGCTTCTTTTGATTGAGCGCTATCATGCTTTCAACAATCCGGCAAACGGACGGATGTAACAAAATCGTCTTAGATTTATATGAAGATTGAGACGATATGTAGCATATCCCGTCTTATTATTATTTTTTTTGGTCGGTGGGTATAAAAATGCTTGACAATATTAAGCCAAAATTGATACATTTGAAAAAAATAACAAAACGATTGAAAATACGATCTAGTATTTTTTCATGCTAAGTAAATTTTAAATATATTAAATCTAGTATTAAATACTCTAAATTAGCATCACTGGACACAACAAATTTTAAATTTAATAAATATTTTCTAAAGTTGCTTTTTAACACTCATACGTCACGTTGCACCCTTTTTATGTAAATTTAAACGATTCTATTTGTCAATGTATTAGTGAATGAAATAAAGCAAATTTATTTTCTACCACTACCTGTACATTAGTAAAGAATTTACACTGTTTACAAGAAATTAATGTTTACATACACACACGCACATATCATGTGTGCCTACCCACATAGCACACACATACATGTTACATTATTTCATTATTTACATATAAGACAGCGAGTATTTTTCAATTTACAAATGACAAAAGGGAAACAGACGGACTGACATCCGAACAATAAACGTTTTAGTTGTCATTCACTTTTAATATGGGTGGCACAAGACACAACAAATTCAACCAAATATCTAAACGATCGCTTAACCACTCAGCCATCATGCATTTAAACAATTTGTATACGTAACTTAACATAGGGTTAAATATTTGCGGTTTAAATGAGTGAGTTCATTAAGCAATTTCTATGGAAAAAAAAACAGAAAAACATAGACTTAAATAAACCTAACATTGTATGACGACATTTAATTAATACATAAAATTTAAATATAATAAAATACTAAGAAAAATTCAAAAAATCATAAAGAAAGTAGAACTATAATCTCAACTTTTGAAAGTTTTAGTTTTACAAAAATTGTTTTATAGACTGTAGATTGAAGTCTTTTAAAATTTTATCTTAAATTAATTTAAATGTTTCTCTTTAAAATGCTGTATTCAACAAATTTGTCTTGTTAAAAGGAATAGTAAAAATATATAGATACATGAAAACAGCTCTGGAATGTGAGGTTTAGTGTCATGTCAACCTGGAAATTGTCAAGCATTTTTATTATACAATACTAAACAATAAGTAAAGAAAAGCAAAAGCAATAGAAGTAGCAGTAGTAACAACAAAAGCAAACAAAATTTTAAAATTATACTTTTAAATTGCATATTCATATGTAATTAAAAGAATCACCGTTCCAAACTATTTAAAACATAAAATGTATATATATGTATATAAAAGTATATCTTTCTTTTTGTTACAAATTCCAAACCTTGAATATGTTATTAAAACAAATTAATACTACATAATGTATGAGTTTAGCAATTTTAAAAAGTGATAGATTATATAAATTTTTGCAATTTATAAAACAATCGTTTTTAAAGAAAAATGTTTGTTGACTTATTTAGAAGCTCAAAAGTATCTTATAGATAAGTATATGGCTTTTTTGGTAATATAATAATAATATATTGTATAATATATGCCAAATTTTATATTTCTATGTTTTTCTAAATAAGAAACCTCAAAAGTACTATAACAACGATTTAAAAGTACTAATTATTCTTTCTCTACCGAATTTGAACAAGAAGAAAGAACCAAATTTGTTGAGCAGCATTGATATTAGTATTAGTTAGCATTTCTATTGATGTTTTTTTTTTTGTTATAGAAAATTCTTTATAAACTTTCTTTTTACAACAAATTCTAAAATAAAACTTCTGTTAGAATTTCCTAAAAAAATTTTTCCATTAAACAGTTTTATAAAATTTTCCCCTAAAGGAAAATTTTTGTAAGGAATTTTTTCAAATCAAAACTAAAAATATTTATTTATCTTTTAAAAGAAAATTTGATTAAAGATTATTTATCACTGATTCCTATTTGATATGAGTAGAAGTGCACATGTAAGAGTTGAAGTTATAAGAGCCAGATACGTTAAATTGGATAACAAAATTTTTTTATTTTAATAATTTCTCTAATTATGAACTGCATGTCTGACGATGATAATATTTAAATCTGGTTGTGATAACATTATGTTTTTCACTCATGTTAGTAATGCAAAATTTCAACAAGTGAATAAAATAAAAATAACAAAAACAATTTTTTTTTTTTGCTTGGCGCAACAAAACGTTAAAAACAATCAACAGTCTTCGTTATGACTACTTAATTATGATCATTTAAATGTGATAAATTTTATATGAGTGATGGTTACTTAAAATCAAATCTAACGTTTATCTCGTGCTGTGAATATTTGCCAACAAAAAAATATGTTCGTTTATAATGCAAATATTTTATAATTTGAAAGTTCTTGATTTTTTATATAAAAAACAATTTTTGCTACAACAAAAATGTCATTGCCAATTACATGATTCGAATACATATGTACATATGTACATAGTTAATATGTGTATCAACAAAAATTTAATCTTGCAGTATTCAATAAAATTTATTAAATAACAAAATAGCAAAAACATATATAAATTTTCACAAATTTTTTAAAAATACAGATAAAACTGGCATAATTTTAATTAATAAAATCTAAGCTTTAAATATAACTTTACAATGCAACAAAAGCTTACCGATACATATGTAATTAAATCAATCCAAAAAATTCGATTCTTGTGCAAAAATCTGTCGTAATTTTTTGCATATATTTTAGACGTTAAAAGGTCAATTTTGTGAATTTTTGATACCGAAAGTTTTCTAATGTTTACCTTGTATACTGATGCAACATGCAAGTTTGTATGACATCTTAAATCTTTAGAAAATTAATAATGAACATTCTTAGGTACAGGATATAAACAATAAAAATGTTACTAAAAGATAAAAACATTCAAATGGAAACTAACAAATCATAAAAATACACATGGCTAGGAGTAGTGGTCGTTTCAACTATCTAATGATGACTGACCAGAACAAAACAAAAATGATATGTAAAAACAAAAGAAATTTGTTAAATATAACAACAACTACCTCATCGCCATCGAACTAATGGTTGAAGCAAGAAAAAAACATGTGATAAATTAAAGAAGAAAAACAAGAAAAAAAACTTTAAATGGTTGTTGTAAATTTCTTTCTCACTCAACTAGTGGTAGAAATTACGAATACAGGCGGCAATCAATAACCATATTATTTTTCCTAATAAATTGTGAGTTAAATAGATGATATTTACATCAAACACTAAAAATATCGAGTGCTGATAATGAAACCGTAGCTGGTTTTGAAAATGCATTCCACCCGGCTAGTGTCCGGAAACTTAGTTTTTCAGAATGGTTTCTTCAGTTATCACATAAAAATATTAATTTCTTAATAATTAATTAGGTAAAAATTAATGAAGTAAATATTATTAAAAATATTACTGAAATTCTGCATTGAATTTTAATTTAATTGTCTTCTATTTAATAACAAAAAATCCAAATAGATTAAAATCTGATTGTCATTATTTGCCTCTTCCTTTCATATATGGAGTTTTTTTAATTGCAAAAATATACATATCCTTGGAGTTTAAACAATTTGTTACCTCCTATCCAATATATGATTTCATTTAACCTAAGAATGTCTGTTAAACATATCTACAATACATCGATATAAATACAAATATGTACACATAAATCTATATATGTATGTATAGATAGGTAAGTGTATGTCTATGTAAAAAGGTAGATACTTGTCTGTTCTATTTGTTTGTATATATTAAATTTATGACTAACACCCCATATGTATACATAAATATGTTTGTGTATATGTTCAAGTAGTTATATTTTTATTATTATTACACACACATCTCATCTCTTTCAGTAAAAAGTTGTCAATGTCATTGCATTAAGTATAAATAATATGAAAAAAAGAAAATAATTATTTTATGAAAAACATATCCTATCAACATTGTTTATATATAAATAAACATACAAATGTGTGTACATATGTATTGGTACAAAACATTCTATTTACAAATCCTTATTTGTATGATTTTATTGATATAACAACATCATAATCATCATTGCTGTCGTCATTATCGTCGTCACCATTATAAACATATATATACTTTGACAACATATTTTAGAACAACAAATCTGGATACGAATGCAGTATTTAAAAGTATAAGTTCGTTATCAAACAAGTAAGAGCGCTATATTTGGCTGTGCCAAATCTTACAAACCCTTTAATACGTGTATTTATGTAAAAAAAAAATTTGTTTGCCTATATCTCGAAAAAAAAATGTTTGCTTATATCTCAAAAAAAAAATTTTTTTATTTCTCAAACATCTCAGGAAAATTTCTGATTGTTTGATACAAAACTTGATTTCAACAGACAGATAGACGGATATCGGATAGACGGACAGACTGACATGGCTAAATCGACTTCCCTATATATAAGAATATATATATACTTTATGGGGTCGCATATGAAAATTGTAGAAATTACAAACGGAATGACAAACTTATATATACCCTTGTCACCTCTGGTGAAGGGTATAAAAACATAGGCGTAAACATTATTGCATCAGTTTAAAAAAAACTTAATTTTCAAATTTCATGCTTAATAAATTTATGAGGTACATTTTTAAGTTGATATAAAATTTTGCAGTAATCTTTAATTTACAATTTATCCCATGGTATAACTTCAACTGCAAGGTGATTGCACTCCAGAAAAATTTTTTTTGTTAAAACTCTTTATATGTATATAAAGAAAAGAAAGAGAGTATACATTTCTGACATTTGAAAAGTATTAGTAATTATGAACATTTTTAAAAATAAATAAAATTTGTTTAATAAAATAAACTCCTTCAATTCTCTGCCCCACAAAACATATACAAACATACAATAATGAAAAGTAAAATATGCAATTTATACAACATTGAAGGCCAATAACATATAATACACCAACACATTTTAAAAATATATACAAACAAACAAACAATTAAACGACAGTACAAAAACCGTATAAAATTTAAATTTACAATCGCACACACATTTATAAAAGTATGTATAGCTTTTTGTTATTTTATGTGTGTATTGATCTTTGTATCTTCCATAAATATGGCAAATTATTACCAAAAAAAGAGTTTCTTGTTTATATTATGTATGACAAATATCTTCCGGAACCTTTTTTTCTTTAGAAAGTCTCTTATAGTTGTACAATGTACATACTATACGTGCCACTATCGTGTATTCCTAATAACATTAATTCAAAACTTTCTTAAACTTATAATTTTTTAAAAATTTCCATAAGTTTTATATAAAAAAAAGTTTTTTTAAAGGAACATTTTTCCTATAAGGAATTGATTAACAATATTGCCTTAAAGTTGACAAACTTTATAACTTTTTTTTTTGAGACTTTTTTTTCAAGTTGGAAAGCTCTGTCATTCCTTGTTTCAAACTTTAAAATATATTTCTTATGGTTTTAAAAATATATTTCTTATGGTTTTAAAATCATTTTTAATTTTATTCAAACTTTCTAAAAAAAAATATTAAACCTTTACTTTGACATATTGCAAAGTATCTTGTTTAATTTAACACACACCCTCTCCACCCACTTAGAAAAAGCTTCAAAATAAAATATAAAAAACAACAACTTGAACATGTTGAGTTTGGGATTTGTAATACGATACATTTAGATGGTATTTTCTTAAAATTTCAGCTAAATCACGTTTTACAATACAAAAAAAGTCAAAAGGAACACAGATGATAAAAAAAAGGGGGAAAACAATGTGTTCATCGAAAAAGTTACAAGTTCACGAAATTTCAAAATTCTTCAAACTTACTAGGAACATACAAATAATTTTCTCATTCAAATAAATAACATAAAAAAATTGTTTTTAAAGAATTGATTACTTTAAAAATTTCTTAGCCTTAGAGATAATATTTTTGTGTTTTTCTTATACCCTTTACCATTTGTACTTCAAAACATAATTCCGTATAAAACAATTGCATCTAAAAAAATATTTAAAACCTAAAGGCTTTAAAATTACTCGGTGAAAAATAAAAACATAAATTTTTAATTAAAATTACGAATGTTGAGTTAAACAATAAATGCAAACAAAGAAACATCGCTTGTTTGGCTTAGAAATTCGATTTGAGCCAATCGATATACTTCAGGGTTAGTGCTGGAATATTCTCATTTTTTTATGTTACAATTTTTAGGAAAACCTGGGCTTCTGGCGTTTGTAATTAAAATTATAACTAAACACGTCCATCGCTGTTCCAATTAAAATTTTAAAAATGGAAAATTTGTTATAAATTTATTATTTTGTTTGTTTTTCTTTTTATTTTACGTTCTTTTTATTGTTATAATTAAAAAAAAAAAAAACAAATTAATTTTATTATTAATCATCAGTATGAAAATTTAAACTATTTTGAACTTGATGCTGCAAGATCTTTGTGTTTTTTTTTTTTTTAATTTTTTCCCCAAATACTTTTTACACAAGCTATTTAAGTGTATGTCAGTGGACAACTTTAGAAATTGTATACATTAATTTTGAAAATCCCTATATTTTCGGAAACCGGATTTCTCGTTTGGTATCTCAAGGCGTAAAGCAAAAAAACTTTAAACATTTTATTAAAATTTATTTATACCCCTTGTAGTCTTTGTATCGCTCGTATTTTTTACATATATTTACATATAGAGAACTGGTTTTATCATATATGTATATTTTGTTTACTGTATTTGTAATTAAAATTATAAAAAATACTTTCTTATGCCAGGAGTAAAAATACATTAAGCGAGCGTTGGTTACAAACAAAAAGTACAAGGATCCAATCAAACAAACAAACATCGAAGCGCAGAAACTTTAACATTAACTTTTTTAACAGAATCAAAAATACATTAGGTTACCAACGAAAGGCAAAAATGATTTCATCATAGTATTTTTTAGTTCTAATACCACCAAGTAAATTTAAATTATCTTTATTTGAAAAAATCAGTTACACGAAATCAGGTTTTTATTTTGTTTATGTAAATAATTCCTAATCTCCAAATTGCTTGAAAAATATTTTCATAATAGTTTAGTTCTCCATGATGGGAACAACTTTTATACTCCAGTCATCGAGTGTTCTAATCTTCAAACCGAGTTAATTTCTAGAGACAACAAAACACCCTTTTGTAGAGTCCCACTGTAAACCACTTTAGTGACAGCAGTAGTTCTCACATTATAAACGAAACCTCTTCGGCTCAAAGTCAAATGAATCCCATACTACTCCCTATTTACATCTGTTCTATCAGTCTTTTATTGAAATTTTTCGAAAAAAAATTTGTATGTACATATGTTTGTATTTTATAGCTGGCCACATCGTTAAACCGAATTTTTTACATGTTACTGATAGAAGGGTAAAAAGAGGAAAAATCCGTAACCTTATATTTGCTAAACTAAACAAGATACAAAAAAAATTTTAAAAGTATTATATTTTATTCACAAAAAAGCGGACATGTGTCTCGTAGTTTTTTGAATTTCAAGTCATTGGTAAAAACGGGTAAAAATTATATTTTGGTACTTTTTTAGAGCCCCTTTTTTCCTTTCTAAGCGAATGAAGTTAGAAATATTATTTTAATTGCAATCATCACTCCTGCGAGAAATATGAATATATTTTGGTACTTTTTGAATATTCAAACTTATAGGGAAAAAATTGTAATTTTTTGGTACTTTTTCAAAAAATAAAATATTTATGTGTACTTTGATGGAATTCATGTAAAGGTTTACCCCACCTTACATTAATACAGAGACATGTATTTAAGAAAACAATTTTAGCACTTGAATGGGGACTTAAAAAATACCAAAAAGAGGGAAAATGTGTTTAATAGTAAATTACAGTAAAGTACTTTATCAACTTTTAGGGTTCTTTTTTAACTTTTTGAGTTTTTGTCTAATTAGGGTCTATTGATCCTGATTGAGATAAAAAATCATATATGGGGGCAAAAAGTACCTTTTAAACTTTAAGGGTAATTTTTTATATTGATTTAATTGATGATCCTAAAAATAGGATCTCAAAAGGGGAAAAAAACTGTTTGAGCTTATGAGTCTATAAACGTAAAACTAGACTCTTTGGATTTTAATAAAGAGAAAAAATCATATAAACAGACAAAAAAGTACTTTTTCATCTGTTAGGGTACTTTTTAAATTTTTTGTATTTGTGAATTTAGGACCTATTGATCCGGAATGAGAAACGAATTCAAAAGGGGGGCAAAAAAGTACTTCTTCAACTTAAGGTAGTTTATTTAAATTTTTTAAGTTTATGGATCTAAAATTAAATTAAATTATTAAGAAAGCGAAAAAGTGTTTATCTTTTAGTAAACTTTTTTTAAATTTTTTGAGTTTGTGCGTTGAAAAATATGATTTTAGGAACTGTTGACCCAGAATGAGATATAAAACCATATATAGGAGCGAAAAGGTAGTTTTAATTTTGTATGACTCTTTTTCATTTTAAAACTTATGAATCCAGAAATAGGGACATTAATCCAGGTTGAGTAGGATATCATATAGGGTGGAAAACTGATTTCTAAAATTTTTGATTTTTTCCATTTATTGGTTTAATTGTTCTAGAAGTGAGTAATTAGGGACCATTAATTTAGATTTATATAGGGTATGGATAATATATATGAGAACGAAATAGTAAAAATAAAATAAATCAGAGATTAAAAGCTATCATATAGTATACATATGTAAAATAAACAAACAGAATTTTAATGTTAAATAAATATTGAAAAATGCGCTAACGAAGTAGCAGGTTATAAACTAGTATATAAATATATGGAGCATTTGATATTAGTGAAGAACTTATCAGAAATTTACCACAAATAGATTTTTTAAAAAGAGTTTTAGTAAAAATTATTTATAAAAAGAAAATGTATTGAAAATAAGAAAATTCATCATAAAAAAAGGTATATATAAAGAAACTTTCTATTAATAGATATTTTATTTATTTGATATTTTTTATGGCTGAAAAAAACTTTAAATAAGAAAATTAAATAAAATTTACAAAAGAGCTAAATACGAGTAAAGGATTTTAAGAAAAATTTATTTACAAAATTTTAAAAGACTAACAATACAATATTTTTACCTTTTTCAACTTTAATTTAAATATTTAAATTTTAAATGACTCGAATATTATGTATCTAATCCCTGTCACAACAAAACAAATACTTATTGTCATAAGTAAAAGCTGAAAGCAAAATAAGAAAAGATTAAAACAAAAACTGCCATAAAACATATCACTTACATATATCATACGTACGTATTAAATGTTAAAATGAAATAAGAAAAATTACTTGTATTTAAAAATTTAAAACTAAAAAAATACTCTTGGACATGGATTCCATTTTTATCACTTAAAACATATGTTACCTTTAAAGTGGAACTTAAAAAGCAACAAAGCAAATCTGTTCTAACCCCATTATGGGTTTTTTTAGTACCGCCTGCGGCGTTATAATTTTCGATTTTGTTAAGAGGGGAGCAATACCGTAAACCAATTACAAGTATCAGATATTTTTTTTTGTGAAAGAAGCAACAATTTTATGATTATTTACATAACATGAATAAACGGCTTGAAATTTTTTAAAATGAAAAGGGGAACAACCAATGTGTTTGTCATCTGTTGTTGTTTGTCTATGTGTGTTGGATTTACATATGTACATTTGTATAATAAAAATGTGTTTAACATTTAGATACAAATTTAACCATCGAATTAAATGAATAAAAGTTTAAGTGTTACATGGTCTCTGCAACAATGTTTGATTATTATTTTCGTTGCTAAATATTTTAGTGCACGTGCAATGAAATAAAGTTTCAAAACATTAATTTACACTGGGTTTAGTAATTTAAAGAGTGAGGGGAGTGAGTTAACGTCACAATACCGAAATGATTCTTAAAGTTTCAAGTTCAACAAACAAAATATGCAAAACTTAAGGGTTGATTTAATGGTGTGAAAGAATTTAATGAAAATCTAATAGATATTTTTAAGTATTTTTGAAAGTTATAGGGTATTAGTAAACCTTTAAAATAAATAAAGGCTTACAAAGTTTGTGCGTATTTAAGTTTATAAAAAACCCTAACTTTAAAAAAATTAACCTAAAAGCTTTACTTATTGTGCTGTTACTAGTGCTTATCATATTTGGTTTTAAAATTTGTAATATTTAAATAATTGGAATTTTCAAATATAATTTAAAAATTTTTATTTAGGTTTGCAATGTTGTCAATTTAGCATTTTTGTGGCTTTATTAAACCCTTTATTTTATTCCTCTTAAAAAATGTATTTAAACAAATTATAATAAAGTTTTTATTTTACTGGAAGTGAAGATAATAATTTTAATTAAAACTAGGTGGCGAACACCTAAAAACATTTAGTTGACACAACATTTTTACGATAAGTTAAAACAAAACTCTTAAATCACCTTCAGCATTAAACGTTATTGTTCTTTAATACGTTTGAGATTATCATTATAGGTTTTCCATGAAAGTATGCAACCGTTTAAAATGTGTTTTGTATTTTCTACAAATAATCACAAAACTTGCTATAAAATTTTCTCTGCCAAACTGTCAAAGTAAACATTCGACGAAGACGAAGTGATGCAGATATGCAGATATAAACTTGTGTTTTGAAACAGTCCTACCCACAAACGGTCTTTACTAGAGCCAAAATGTTTAGAAAACTTTATTTTAAAAACTGTAACAAAAATAGTTTTTTGACTGGTCAGTCTAATGTATATTTATAAAAAGTTAGCCTATCGGTTTTAATTGTTACTTGAAGCCTTTTTTATGTAATTAATTTATGTATTTGTTCGTGTGTTTTTGATTTTTTTAATAAAAATAAATAAAATTTGAATTGGCCTTTTTCTTATTTTTAAGGATTTTAAGCCTTTCCTAGCTTTGTTAAGTGTTAACCTTTTTTTCTTTATTGTTTTTAGGCAGCATTCCAACTATGGCTTCATTATCAGCATACAAAAAAGCAAGAAAAATGTAAGTGATCAAGACGCAGCATGTTTTGTTGTAAATAACAATATAAAAAATATAAAAATATTTGTACTAATATTTTTAGGGGATTCCCCGATTAGACATTTTAAGTCTTAAAAAGTTAATGCCACTTTTCTTATTTTCATGTAAAATCTAACGATTTAGTCACTTTTTCATTTCTGTTTAGTGATGTTTTGCTTAAAAGTTAAGTTAACATTACTGTTTATGACACAACTTTAACGTTTTGGTTTTGGTATGTCTTTTCAGCATTAGCGCGAGCCGAAATATACATCAACGCATGCCGATCTTGTTTAGGTTCACCAGTAAATTAGTTATAAAAGGCCTTGGGCCTTTAAAGATATCATTACAATGACAGACAGAATTATTCAATTTTATTTTTTACAAATAATTTTTTTTTTTTATATAACAGAACATTGACATCAAAATATATTTATGTACGTACAAAATAAAAAATTTCAGTGGCAAAATCGTTTTTTCCAATATAGAACTTCTCTAATATGCCTTTGTATGAAGTATGAAGTTATTTAATTATGCACCCTCCAGTTAACAGTATATATTTCTCTAAATGCAAGTTATTTTAAATATTTTATGTTGACGGCAGGTAGATCATTTTTAAACTTGCTGGTTCACTTTTGTGATTACCAAAGCGTCAGAATTCAAAATTCGATTTATTAACAGAAACCAACCAACGAACACAGACAAAAAAACATGCACATCCATCAAGTGAAAGTCACATTTAAAAAAACATACATATGTATGTTCATACATACATACATACAAATATTACTTGATAAAATAAACACGCATATTAACACGTACATATGTACATAGATTTTAAATTTCAAACATAGATGCAGTCTGCACATATTTGTCTATGTTTGCTGTAGCAGGTTTACACAACCGTGAAATATGTTTTTCGGTTTTACGCCTCAACAAAAAAGCGTTTTTTTTTTGCAAGCATGTTCAAGTATTTGATAAACAAATTATATTTTTCGTCTCCACATTATATATATAGACTATATCAAAACATCTGTGTATTATAAAAATATGTATGTCTATACTTCCACCAAATATTAAGTCCTGTTGATTTTCCCTTTTTCTACTCTTTTTTTCTTTCCACTACAATAACTTGCCAGATTCATGTAATTAACACATTAGTTAGGGAAAACATCCATGACTTCTTTAGCCTTTTAACTTCCTTTGAGTTTTTAAATACATACATACACACACCATTACATACATACATACATATAAAAAGAAAATAATTTATTTTGCAAATTATCTTGGTTAAATAACTGTTTCAAAAAGTGGTGGTCATCAAACGTAAGCAGTTGTCACATAACATTTCTCATATTCTTACACAGCAATAGAAAATATATGTATATGTATATAAGGATGTATGTCATTAATATTTTGAACATTTCTTACAGAACCTAATAAATAATTTAGTGAGATCAAAACGCTTGATAAAATTTTGTCAAGATATACATTGAATTGTGTTCTAAAAGAGATTTAACCTTTAAATTTAAATTTTAAAATTTCCGATAGATAAATAAATATATATTATATAGATTTTAAAGTAAAAAAAGTTCACGCTCTGCCAAAAATTTTATTAAAATGAAAGCCGAACTTGAATCAGTCTTATTTACATGTGTTCCACGTGAGTGGAATGTTTTGATGTATTTTAAATTAATTTTTGCAGTCCCCAGATAACTTACAAAACTTTATAAAAAAAACAAGTAACAGCGCTATATTTGGCTGGGCCAAATCGTATATACCCTTCACCATATGTGGCCTATTTGGACAAATGTTTCAATATTTTTCAAATATATCTTTATCTCAAAGTTGCAAAACAATAATTTTTTTGTGTAAAAAAAATAAAAGAGGCAGTCGTCTTTTTTTGTATATATCTCAGCCGGTTATAAATAGATCTTGCCAATTTTCAACACCATTTTTTTCTAAAGTAGCTTCAAAAGTTTGATATTACACACAACCCTGAGTGACTTATGGGAGCTACGAAAACTTGATTTTAACCAACACATGGACAGACGGATAGACGGACAGACGGACATGGCTAAATCGTCTTCCCTATCTATAAGGATCCAGAATATATATACTTTATATGATCGCAGGTTTGTAGTAAAAATTACAAACGGATTGACAAACATATATATACCCTTGCCACATGTGTGAAGGGTATAAAAAACAACAATGTATCGGCCAATAGTTTTGCTATTAAAAATTAGTGAAAATGTTAGAAGCGAAAATTATTAACAATATTGCTAATAATATTATATAAAACTAAATCTCACATCAAAAGTTGTACAACTTCATGCATTTGTACCATTTTAAATCACTGTTCAGGAGTTGCATAAACTCTACTATAATCCTTAATAATCGCTCTTATATTGGATGTGAAAATAATACACCACAATAGAAATGAGAAAAAACGTGTAGATTTTTATAGAAGTGTTTTTACCAAGTAGATTTGTTTATTCAATGTCTGTCTAATTGTCTAAGGATATTTACAAGCGCGTGTTTGTGAAAAAATTATTAAATTAAAATTGTCTCGCTTTTAATAGTAAAGTTAATTTACTTGGTAGGTGTAATTAAGATAAATTTTGTGCTCAATTACGAAATTTAAGTGTAAATTTTTCAAATATGAATAAAAGAAATATAGTTAGAAAATAATTTAAATATTATTTTACATATTTTTATATACGAGTATAATCTAATATAAACAAATTTTCTGCAACATATATAAAAAATACATATACATATTTGTATATACAAATGCTTGTATAGGCTTATTGAGCAATAAGAAACCTTAAAGCTTTTTCTTTATATCACAGTGACCTTAAAGATATTGAAATTAAAGGACTGTTTTGAAACAACTTAAATACAAATTGGAATTTATTAAAAATTTTCTATAATTAAAGAAATTATCATATATTAATCAAAAAAGGATTTTAGCCTTAATAGTATAAAATTGTTTCTCCTCTTGTTTGAAGTAAATCAGATTGGTGTGTTATACACATTACTAAACATTAAATGATAACTGTAACATCTTTCTTTTTTAAATCTACTTTAAAAGCAATTAATTCTTATTGCATTTTGTTTTTATTATCAAACAAATATTCATTACTAACCCAGTGCCCGGTGCATGCATTTATGGGCCCATTATAATTGTTAGTACTTGAAATGTTTACATAACTTTACCACCACGGAACTGTTGCAAAATTTGTTGTTATTCTTTTTCCTTTATATTTTTTATAGGCTCTTTTTTATAAACAGAAATAAATGCACTATTTTTTTATTCTTTTGTTTTGTAGCACAAAAAATGTTTTATTCTTTACAGTTTAACGTTCGCTCTTTTCTGTTCGACAAGTAAATAAATAATAAATTGAAACTTATCTATGAACAAAAAAAACCGTTTAATGTATGTACATTCATAGAGCCTGTCTTTCATAAATACACATACAGTTACGGGTATCCTTGCATGCAACATTAATTGATGGAATGACTAACTGACTGATGGACTGTCTGTATGTAAAATAGAATAACTGACATGAATGGTTAAAGGGCGTTGACTTAATCGGCTAACTTTACTAGTATTGACTGATGTTATAACAAGGCTCATTTATTTTAAAAACAATATTATTCTTTTATTTTTTTGTTTGTTCTTTTTGCATTTGAGTTTGTACGTTGACCTGTATTTTTTAACAAAGTCACTTTATAAAAGAATTGCTATTAAATAGACTTAGTGGTTCAAAAAACTGTATTTTACATACATATATAATATTGAAATTTGTCAAGCCGCAGATAATAGATACAAGATAATGCAATCCCCTAGTTAGCTACAGTCAAAACTGGCTCCATATACTCAACAAGTATAAAATCTTATTCCCAAAAAACTACAAAAATTATTCAAACCTGTCGTTTAACATGGCGAATACCTCAAATAAACAAAATATTTTCAAATTAATTGAGTACTTACGGTTTCTCAGCTTTCTCTGTATCGATATCTACTTTATGTATTGGCGGACTGCTAATCAACTGGGGACTATACACCTTAGGAGGGCTGGTAACTCTAGGTGGGCTATGCATAGATGGTGGACTCTTCAATTGTGGTGGACTACGCATTATAGGTGGCGAAGGCATTGCTGGTGGACTATCTCCTTCTTGAGGACTGTGAATACGATCCTCGTCGACCAAGGCTGGTGGCGAGATGGCGCCTACTATAGGTTGACTCTTTTGTGAGGTCGAAGGACTTGGTTTTGAAGTATGCGATCGTATGGAACCAGGAGGACTTCGTATCGATTTAATCGAGCCAGGGGGTGAAATTATAGCTTCAGCTTTTTTAGGCTGTGAAGCAGAGGCAATGGAAGCAGCGGCGGAGGCAACTGAAGCAGCCGCTATGCTACCGGCTCTAGAGCCTAGACTACCACCAGCTGCGCCACGTATACTGCTGGTACGACTGGCAGTACGGCTACCGCTGCGACTACCACTACGGCTTACACTGCGACTAGGAACGCGACTACCTCCAGCCCCCGCACTTGTTACGCTACTTTTACGCTTGGGCGAACCGGAAACTGTAGGTGTTGGAGTGGCCTGTGATAACTGAGATACCTGTGAAGTTGGTGTACCGGGTATAGATGCTTTCTTTTCGTCGTAACTTTCTTCACGTTCGCCTAAAGAAGGTGGTATATGTTCCGAAGACAATTCATCTAAATCTAAGGGTTTTGTTTCAGACACTGGTGTTTTAGTACGCTCATCATCTTTGGGTTGATCTTCGAGACCGACTGGAGGGGGTATATTGGCCAACACTAACTCGGCATCCTCTTCTTCTTCCTCTGGCTGGTGCGGCAATATGGATGAACCCGAATAACCATTACTAGGAGGTGTTGTTATGGTGGTAGAATCATCATCTTTAGAGGATTTTGTTTCGTCCCCTTCCAAAGCTTTTTTGGCAGCCTCCTCTAAAATTTCTTGCACCAAATCCATAGTGGGAATATCACTAGTTCCCGATACATCGATTTCATAAACTTGTTTCTCTTCTCTATCTTCATAAACCTCCTCTTCGGTTCCGCCAAATGCAGGTGGTGGTGTTGGAGGCTGCTCTTCGTCTACTGTATCACATTCAGGTGGTGGTGGTGGGGTCGAAGGCATTATATTTGTGGCATGTCTGGGTACTGGTGGTGGGGAATTAGGTTGAGATTGATCACTTTCGGAGGGTGGTGTCAATGGTGGTATTTGTGAGACATGTTGTGGTGGAGGTGAAACTATTTTCTGTATTGAAGTCAATTCGGGACAAGGTGGTGGTGTAACAGGTGGTGAGGGCGAAGTAGACGGTGTGCGTCCCTGCATAGGTTGTGGTAAATTGCTATCATCTTCATCATATTGATTTCTTTGATAACACAAATTCAATGGTAACGGTGGTAGAAGTGGGGGAGGTGATCGCTGTTTTGTGCGTTTAGCTACTTCTTCAGCATCTTTACCATCCTCCTCTGCCTCATCTTCATCTTCTGTTTCTAGAGGTGGAGATGGTGGTTGCATTTTTTTACGATTAATTTGTGCAGGCGACGTTATAGGTGGTGGTGGCATCATTTCCAAAACCGAAGTAGTAGGTGATGGTGGTGGTGAGGGTAAAACTGTTCTCTGTGGAGGAGGTGTGGGTGGCAAATCATCATGTTCACTAAGCGTAGGCAATGTTTGAGGCTGTTGCATCGAGTCCATCATTGACAGCGGTGGTGGTGGTATACTGGAATAATCCAATCCATCTGCCTGGGGTAGAGGTGGTGGCACTGGTGCTGTATTATCTACTTCTTCAATATCCGAATCGATGCCTTGAGCAAAATCCATATAGAAATTATCACGTGAATCACTTGAACCGCGCCTTAATTTTAAGGATAGATCTGGAGAGCTATCCATATTGTATTTTTTCCGTTGTTATGCAATTTTCTATTTTTTTTTTAGTTTTAGTACGATAGTATATTTTTTAATGTTTAATAGGAAATAGGTTTGCTTTATTTTAAATATGTTCCATAAACATATTCTTTTTTTTTTGCTTTTTAATTTGCCTTAAAATTTTCTTTTGAAAAATTATATTTTCTGTAAAATAAACAAAAACACATTAAAATTGTTGTTGTGATTTTAACTTTTTATAGCTTTTTGCGTATTTTACATTTCCTTTTATTGCACTTTTTTATTCGCATACACTCTCGCCTAACACTATGGGACTTAGATTTTAAACTGCGATTTTAATAGATCCATTTTCATATATTCATTATTTTTTTAAAGTTTTCTTATAGTACTTAGCTTTTCAAAATTGTTTTTGTAAATAGAAAAATTGTCGAAAAAAATTTTTAATATTTTGTGAAATAATCAAAAATTTATTATTAATGTAGATCAAAATATTATAATTAATTAAGAAATTTTTACACACAAAATTTTCCATTTTCTATTTTTTTTTTTAATAGAAAACGTTAAAAAAGAGATTATAAATTCGTAATTTATCAATTTTTTTTAATGGTAAATCGATTTTAAATTTTCTTTGTAAAAATGTTTTTATAAGTTACAAAGTTTATTGTACAATTTCTATTAAGAGTAAGAGATTTTAAATTACATTTTTATTTTTCCCGACCCACAGTATTTTCTTTGCACATATTTTTTACTTAATGTTTTGCTTTTAGAAAACATTCTTCTTGTTTAAGTTTTTTTTTTCATAAAAATACAACATTTGTAATTTCTTATGCGTCGATGTTTGTGTGTGGGTATGTCTTTGTGTTTGTGTTTTACGCATTTTATTTTTGCGCCTTTTTAACGTTACTTTTTCTGCTCAATATATTAATGCGTAACGCATTTTGTTTGTTCGTTATTTTCCTTTATCCTCAAAGGACTTGAAAAGGGGAAGAGGACATTAACAACCCTCTTGTTTAGCATGATAATAAAAGAAAGATTTAACACAGTAACTTTGCAGCATGTGTAAAAATATATTTAGTTGTATGTGTGTGTACTTGATAAACTTTAAGTTTTAGGTCACATATAAGATTGGCTTCATTTCAATGTGGCAGAACTAAGTGGATTGTTTGTATGTATTTTCAGTTTAAGAACAAAAGAAGTATGTATGTATATAGTTTGCCTTAATTTAAATGGGGGTTTGGATATTATAAAGACTAGACAGACATATTTTTAATAATAAATTTTCACATTTTGAACAAGTATTAAACATAAACATAAAAAAATTTTCTTTTCTTTTTGCAAAAATTGCAAAAAAAACATTAAAATGCTAAACATTTTGTGTTTTATTTAAATTGGATACTTTTTTGAATATTCAGTTTAAAACGGCAAATGTTCTTATGTGGCTTAAGACATGTTTGGATATTTACCTAAAAACTTGATTTTAAAAATTTCGAATGGGCTTTTAAGAAATCCAGCTTAAAGGAACAAATACAGTCGACTATAGCTCATCATCTGGTGGTTTCGATAAATTTAAGAACTATGTGCTTGTGCTATCAACGCACAGCCGCATTTGCGATGTCTGTCCATGTTTATCTTGTGATCTAAGTACAGGTCAAAACTTAAATAACTTCCTTACTTATGCAAACTAAAAAATTATAGTAAATGAACCACCCAGGTCACTAAACCAACTTAAGCGAGCTTGTTTCGCTATTTGTACTACACAAAAAAAGACAGTGATAATTTAATATTTCGTTTAATCAAATAAATTGTAAATTTTTTCACAACTTTTTATTTGGCAAGCTTTTTTGAACCAGTCGAGTAATACATTCTCCCTTTACTTGTCACGAAACTTATACCTTTAAAATAATAGATACATTTTTCTCGCTTGAATAAAAATCTTATAAAGTCAAAATAAACCGAAAAAATCAATTATGTAGTTAAATACTTTAAAAATATGCCGCCGATTATACAAATACATACATCCCAAGCGGGCCCGGTTTGTTAAAGAAACGAATTTTTATAAACAAGAGATTCATCTATTATTATTTGTAGAACGTCTTTGACAAGTTTGGTATTTTTAGAAATTTTGCAATAAATTATCTTTTATTGGAAAATTGTTTAAAAAAAACGTTTGGTTAATCCTTTATAAAAAGCTCTTTTATAATTCCTTAAAAATTGAATAATTTTGCTAAGAAAGATATACAAAATATTTTATACTACATATTCTAATGATTTATATGTAAAAGAAAAAAGAAAAATATTCGAAACCACTAATTTAAGTGACACTTATTACGTAATCTGTCAATTCTCTGCTTTTAATTATGACTGGTAGTAAAGTGTTATAACAGAAAAGAGAATTTATTTAACATCTTTAAAATATTTCAATTCTTAACCTAAATTCAAATGAAAATTCGAATTCCAATAAAAGTTATTTTTCTAACGAGCGTTACATTTTATTAAATCTTTATAATTACGAATCAAAATTAAAGACACTTTAATATCTTAATGTATATATTTATACGCAAATCTTAAAAACCCTATCTTAAATACACAGCTCTTTTTTCCTGTGGAACATCCAGTTATAGTTATTCAATAAAAAAAAGGGGTGTGTCGTTTTGAATATGCAATTAAATCCTTCAAGAGATTCCTAAATAAAAGATTACCAAAGAAAAAATCTCATAAAAAAAATTATTTAGAAATAAAAAGAAAAAAACCAACTTCAATTTGCACTTTTAAAAATTATAGTATATATACTCTTTGTATCTTCTTCAATGTCAGTTACATATACCTACTACATATATATGCATATGTACATACATGTTCATTTATCCAGGAAGTGGAAAATACATATTAACTACTCGTATTTTTTCATTTAAATGAAAGGATGTAGTTTTGGAACGTAAAACGAAAGCGACAGTGTTAGCAGGTGCAAGAAAATACTGACTGAAACCAGGAATAAAATTAAAACTCGTAGGCAACTAGTAATAAACCTTACACACATGCATGCACACAAACATGTGTATGTATGTACACTCAAACACAAATAAGTCTTTGAAAATATTCAAGTTGATATTGCAAAGTTATTTTTTATCGGTATTAAAGACATTGAGAACAATTAAAAACATACACGATACAAATTGTGTGTATTGGTTCGATACACACACTCCAACAAACACACACACCCACAACGAAATAATATTTTACATTGTAAGGAAGTGTGTATATATGTATGTATTTAGTTTTGGCCAACAAGCAGAAGCAGCATCAAATACTATAAAATACGAGTTTACACGAAAACTGTAGAGTATAATATTGTTATGTGTGTATATAATCTTGTTGTTTTTTTACAAATATACTATAAATATTGTATGTATGCTAGATGAAACTGATGATGGTGCTGGGTCAGGTTGAGGTTAACATCAATACGCCTCCCTAGCAAGCTTCCAACTAGCCAGGCTGCCAGTCAGTCAAGATGTTAAGCAGGCATCCGACCAAATGTACAGGCAGTCAGCTAGCCAGCACCTCTATACGATTCGTCTCTTTTCGGGACAAATTTAACACAGAGCTAAACAATTGCACACTCACACACGCACACTCAATTATCAATTATCCGGCACATTGGTATATACACCAAATTTACACAGGAAATATTTTTTTTTATTCACTTGTACCCCGTTTAAAGCAATTTTTTTTTATATTTTAAAAAAACGGAAGTTAATATATTTTTTTAAATGTTAGTAATGCCGTTAAATAGTTTTTTACTTTTTCCGTTAAAAAAGATTTAAAAATCCTTAATAAGGATAAGTTAGCTTGTTTTAAACCGTTTTTCTTAAAATATTTATAATTTTTTTACAAATTCTTAATTCAAACAACCGTACATTTTTAACGTTCTTTCGTATTCGCACTCAAAAACAGAATAACTGTGATAGTTGCGCTCAATTTTTCATAGCATAGATTTTTCTGCCCAGATTCCCACAACATATTTCCAGTTACAAATTTTGCAAATCTATTGTTTCGCTCATTTGTTTGTTACGGCATTCTTGCGCTCTTATTGTCACAAGTTCTCTCTTGATGTGTGTTTTATTACTCAAAGCAAGAATCAAGTTTAAAAAGTAAAAAAATATAAGAAAAAACAAACTGAAAACAGTGGTAGCAAATGTCAAAAACGGACGTGGGAATGTAAGAGAGCTTTACGGTTCCTAATGGTATTGTGGCATTAGGGCTTTTTTATATTGAAAGGGCCTTTTACTTTTAAACCATACAAGTAGCTGCCCCACAGTCGAAATCGACTTTAAATTATTTGATTTTGAATTAAGAATCTATATGTATTTAATTCAATAATTAAATTCTAGTTGTAACAAAGAAAACTTTTATTATACCAACTTTTTTTTGTTTCTCATAAATATTGTCGCCATTACAATCCAAATCCACAAAATTATCCAATATGTTAGAAATTTCACAAAAACCAATTTAAAGTTTTAAATAAACCAACTAAACTAAAATGTTTATTTTAAAATAATGGTAAACAATATGTGTATGTATTACTACTTTGGCGTCATTTTTATTGTGTTTATAAATTAGTACATATCGCACACCCAGTTCAAAAGTGACACAACTCAAAATTTTGAATTTTTCAGAAATCGAAATAAACTGTTTTTGACGTAAACCAAAATTGTTAAAAACAAAAACGTTGGACCATTGAATTCGAATTAAAACTATTTAGCACTTAGCCACTTTCACCATTATATTTTCTGACACAACTAAAAATAAGTCACTTTTATGTTTTTCAACTTTATACCAATTGAAACATAAAGAAAGACATAACTGTTTTTTAGCAACAGTTAAGAACAAAAAAATACACTGATATTTTTCTTATAGATAAACAAGTGTATTGTGCATAGTTTAAGCATATAAAAGCGAAAAATGAAAATTTTGAGTTGTGTCACTTTTGAACTGGATGTGCGATATGTATATAAAAAATCTTTACGAATTAAAAAGGATGTAACCTAGTACTACATTTTACTTATCATTAATTATATTCAATCCCAAAAATTTGTATTAAAACTTTTTTGTTTTAAATAATTTTATCATCTCCAAATTTTTCTTTACACCCATCGGCAGCATTATCTTAGGACAACTCTTTAAAAATATCTGTTACAAAAGTTTTTAACACTAATTGAGTTCTTATGATTACTTGTAACATATATTAAATACATTACAAACAGTTGCATACTCTTATGGGAACGCAGGACAATACTTTGTAACGTTTTTGTGTTGAAAGTGTCTTTAGGAATAGCAATATTTATTATTTTTCTGGTGAAGTTTTAATATTCACTGTTTTCTGATTAAAATTTCTAAAAAACTTTTTCTTAAAGGTCAATTGATATTTTTGTCGACATTGTTAGTCTCGAATACGGTTGAATAAATTAGCGACATACTATTTGCATCAGTATTGTAAATTTTAAGATTAATTGCTACATGAAATACTGGCAACATATTTGTGTTGAACCACATTATAAAAGCTTTTACGGAACATAATTTTTGGTGCATTTTTTAACGTTTTTCGGGCAGTAGCTAAGTTAAAAAATCAAAGCTAAAAAGGTAGGCATGTCCTACATACTAACATAAGTTATCCAAAAGCTGCAAAATATTAATTTTTATATGAAAAATTAAAAAAGAAAAAAAAACGTCGATATTGCCAGTTTTTAATACCGATTTTTTCGGAAATATTTTCAAAAGTTTGATAACACATACATACAATTCTGAGAGCACTTGTTCGTATGTTTGTATTTTATTACCGGCCACACCGTTGGACCGATTTCTTTGAAATTTTTACAGCATGTTACTGATAGTCTCAAAGGAACAATAGACTTTTTTGGGAAGTTTTGGATGCCACGCCCACTTTTCATCCAAATGTATAATAGAGTAACGTTAATAAATGACTAACTAACTGAATCATCATCGTACAGCACATACGCATGAAGTAAGGAACATGAAATTCGACTGTGGATTTCTCTCCCGTTGCATAGATCCATTAAGAAAAGATTTTTGGAAATTCAAATATTTGGGGGGTAAAAAAGGGAAAAATCGGTAAACTTATATCTTCTAAACCTAACAAGATAGAAACAAAATTTAAAAAGCATTGTATTCTACTCAAAAAATAAGCGAAAATTAAATTAAATTTTGAGACCTAGGGGTAAAAACGGGTTAAAATTATATTTTGGTTCTTTTTTGGGGCCCCTTGAACTTTTAAACCAATTAACATAGACATTTTATTTTAACTGTATTCATCACACCTCTAAAACATATGAATATATTTTTGGTACTTTTTGGATATTTGAACTTATAGGGATAAAAATCGTACTTATTTTTGGTACTTTTTTAAAAAAAATATATTTTGAATTTTGTTAGAATTCATGAAAAGCTTCACTTAACCTTCTACTATTATTTATTATAAACAAATTTATACACTAGAACGGAGACTAAAAAAGTACCAAAAAGGGGGAAAACCGGGAAAACGCGTTTAATAGTAAATAGGCCGATTGGGTGAAATTTGAAACACGGATTCCTTCGGACATAAAAAATAGTGTGACATAATAAAACTTCAACAACAATAGTAATGGGTAAGAGAAAGGGTAAATTTGGGTAAACGGGAGGCAAAAGGGTACTTTTTATATTTTTTTTGGGTTTATGAGTCTGGAAACACAAAATTATGGCATATGGCTCCTAATTAGGATAAAAAATCATATATTTGGCAAAACAACGTTTGCCGGGTCAGCTAGTAGAGTATATATTACCTTTTTTAACGGCCAAAAGTTTCTTTATTACGCTCCTGAATGTAATAACACTAATGGAATTCCGTAAAGAGCGCGAAAAAGTATTCGTCTTTTTTTACTTTATTTTTGTTCGTTTGTTTTGGTTATGAGTTTTTAGTATTTCGAAGATATTTTAGGGTGCTTTTGGAATGTATGAATGAATAAATGTGAAAATTTTCAAAAAAATGCCAAAAAAATACAAATTAAAGATGCTCTTTTACTACGCATACAAGCACAAAAAAAGATAGTTTTATCTTTTAATTTCATGCAATCATCCATACATTAAATACTTACAAAATCAAGTAAAGTTTGATGCGTTTTATGTTTAGATTGATAAAATACATGCATATGTATGTGGTAGGTTAATTTTTAATGTTCATATGTACATGTATGTACATATGTAATTAAGAAAAGAATGTAAGATTTAATAATTAAGAAAATATTTAAAAAACTTTAAAGATTTTTTTGGTTTATCAAAGTTTAAATATATTTTTAATTTATGTATTTGAAAACCAGATAATGCTTTTCTACATTTTTAGATCTATTACATAAGAAAAACATCCTTTGTGCCTAAACAGCTATTAAATAAATCCTATTAACATAAACATACATATTCTTAGTTTCATTATATTCTTAACAGTCAGTTATTAACAAGTTTTAAACATATATTTGTTGTTTTTGCTTCATCTTCTGATAAAACTATTAGTGCCGATTTCCTGCCTATTCTTGTATTTAGCTTTCTTTTTATATGTTTTTTTTATCCATTTGACCTAAATCTCTTGTTATTACTTTAACTAAATTCCGTGCTATTGAAGAAAAATACTAAAAACAAAAAACAAGAAATGTATTGTTTCTTGTCGTCGACATCACAAACATCATCATTTCGTCCTGGTATGCATTGTATTCTTATCAGTAAGTTATTGTCAGCAGCATTCCTTTTGGCGTAATTTCTGTTTTCGTATTAACCAGACAACCAACCAACCAACACTGTACCAATTTATTTAACAATTGCGCCTTATAATGAAGTCAAACTAAAAATAATAATATGAGACACACATTAAATGTTATATCCTTGTGTTGCTTCTCTTATAAAAAAAATATTAATTTTTTTTAAATTTGTCGTTTTTGTTGCATGTCTTTTACGTATTCATATTTACTTTCCAGGCGGTACAGCAGCAACATTTTGAAGATATGTAATTCATACAACTAAAAAGAGTGAGTATTATTCTTAACAGAAGAAAGCTTTTAAGGACATTTGACAGATGAAAGCTTTTGTATTTAAACGTTTTTTAACGATAAGTTTCTATTTGAAGAAAACAATTTTTTTTTTTAGTTTTTAAATATTTTAAAACAAAAAAATGTTTTATAAAATTAATTTTCTATAGTGTCTATTTATTTCAATAAAAAGAGTTTACTGTGTAATGCTGTTAAATAACTTTAAATTTATTTGTTTAGAAAATCTAATTTAGTAAGAAAAAACAAATTAGGGAAATAAACTTTAGTCCATTGTGAAAGAGAAGTTCAAATTTGTTACTTTTAAATGTAATATTCTTAAAATAAAAATTAATTAAGTTATATATATTTTTTCGTTCCTTATTATTGTAACCACTACTGAAAACTCCTCAAACACCATCTTACACATATATATGTATAAAAACGTTTACTCTGTTGTTGTTTTAACAGTTCTTTTGTCATCGAAAGCTCTTTTATGTAAAAACAGATAACTGTTAACACCGGCGTATATAAACCGGTCTAGAGGGCCCCCTTAGAAAAAATTTTACTTGAATTTGCATAGTGCTTAGAACACAGCCACATATTCACTAAATATTCAATACTTTATGTTTTTTAAAGTTGATTGAGTTAGATTTATGAATTTTTGTTTTTTCTATTGAAATAAATGTGTTATATTTTTTTTTAAATTTAAAAAAGTAAGCAAACTTTCTTTTGCGTTTTCAATCTTCTTATTTAAACAAGCAAAGGTAAGTAATTTTTATAGGTTAATTTTAATATACAATACCAAACTCATATGATATTAAATGAAGTCGAACGAAATAATTAAACGGACAAAAAAAATTCCCAATAAAATGTATTCATTTCCTAAGAATAAGTTTTTTAATGCGATAAGGATCTGACCGCACAGTTTTTTAGTCAATTTTCTCTGGTTGCTACAAAATGTGGATATTAGATTCTAAAAGTTTAATAAATTGTTTCAAGTTTGTATTCTTTATGCCTAAATTCACTGTCATTAGTTTACTAAGGGTTATGATTTTGCTAATGATATTTTATTCACAGCTCTTAGTCTAAGATAAGTTAAGCCACTACAAGCCAATAGTTAACAATTAGTTGGGTAACAGCTACCATTTTAGTCTACAAATGGTAAACTAACGTCTGTTGCCCTCAGTAAAAAAACAAGTAAGAGGGTTATATTTGGCTGTGCCAAATCTTATATACCCTTCACTACGTGTATTTATGTACATATATTATATTGTATCTTAAAATTTTTTTTTTTTAAATTTCTCAAAAAAACTTTTAACACAAAAATTATATATGTTATGTCTTGCATTTACATACAAATATAATAATTTTTGTGTAAAAAAAAAATTTTTTGCTTATATGTATCTCGTAAAATTTTTTTTTTTTTTGCTTATATCTCGGAAATTTTTTTGCTTTTGAAATTCCCCAAAAGGCATGTCTTACACAAAAATATAATAATTTTTGAGTAAAAAAAAAATAATAAATAAAAAATAGGTCTTTTTTGGTTTATATCTCGGTCAATTATTAAGTGATTTTACTGGATTTCAATAGCAAATATCTCAGGAAAAATTCTGATTGTGTGATATTACTAACGCATCCGTACAACATCGGGGGGCTGAGAAAACTTGATTTCAACGGACAGACAGACAGACAGACGGACAGACGGACATGGCTAAATCGACTTCCCTATCTATAAGGATTCAGAATATATATACTTTATGGGGTCGCAAATGAATATTGTAGAAATTACAAACGGAATGACAATGTCACCTCTGGTGAAGGGTATAATAAACTCAAGTTTCACCAAATAATTTTTTCGTCGGTAATAATTTGGCGCATTATAATTATATTAAACACTTAAAAGTGCTGATAAAAATTACTAAGTTGATATCGAAATTACATTTTATATCCATCCTAATTCACTCTTCTGAAGGCTTTTGGAGTAGTTTCTGTGCGATCAGAGTTGATTTTTGTAAAGCAGCTGTACAAAAAAATTACAAGTCATTTATTTATAATGCATAGAAACGTAAAAATAAATTTGGGACCGAGAATATTTGTAAAGATGCGTTTTTTGTATGACAGTGTGGCATCCAATCACACATTTTGTTGCGATTTTCAGATGTAGGACAGAATTCTTTCGATTTTTATTTGACATAATCGCACGACTTTGTAGGATATTTAGTCAGGACCTTTAATAATACTTTGTATGCACATATTTTGCTTTTACTTCGTATGGGAAACCCTAATCTCCCCTGATTCGCTACTACTTATTTTTTATCAAAGTAACTCATACAAAATTTAAAATTTTAATTGAACATATTAGTTCTACAAATATACCAAACAATGTATTTCTTTTGAAGAGAAGGGTCAACTGATTCGATCGGTGGAGAGAAGTAATATTTTATGAAAACTTATTTGTTTATATAATCATCCCGGTGATGTTGAGCTTATTTTTATTAGTGTAAATTATTATGGAGACAAAATGCTACTTGGCATTAAAGTTGAACACAGTTATTGACAATATAGAGCATATTTCTGAAACGTAATACATACCATAATAAATAATTTTCTATCTCAATTAGGTTATAATTCAAAAACTCAAGATATGCAAAAAAGTACCATATAAATTAAAAAAAAGAGCATGTTTGCTTCCTTATACTATTTTCTATCTTAACTACAACCAATAGGCCCTAATTTCAAATTTCTGAGTCCATAAGCTTTGAGAATACAAGAGTACCATTAACTTTTAAGAAGTACCACTTGTCTCCCTAAATAATTTTTGTTCTCAATCACATCCAAAAGTGACAAACTTTACAATTCTAGATTCCTTAATTTCAAAAATGCAAAAAGCACCATAAAAATTGCAATAAAAGTATATAAAAAATTTAAAAAATAAAAACCATTCTGTTCTCCAAACCATTTTATATTTCGTATTATTAAAATTTCTTCTACAGAGGATATTTTTTATTTATTTTATTTTATTTCCAAAGAAAAGGTTAATTTTTCTATACGTATTAGTATTTTTATTAATTCCAATTAATGATATTTAAATTGACGATAAATAAGGCAAATTATTCAGCAATTGATTCAAGTTGTTCATAGTTTTCAGTTTTGATATCATTCAACCCCAACTCCTCGTTTTGTTCGTAGTTGCGTTCATACCTTATAATATTTAACTTATTGTCGGGCTCATCATTGTCCAAAAGTGACTGCACGTAACTGTTGCCGGCTGGGTCGTCAAGTATAAGAGTAGCTTTGGATTTTAAATTAATAATATCCTGGAATTTCTGCACAAAACCTTGAAATCTTTGTTTAACAGCTTCATCAGACGAATCATGAAACATGACATCATTGCCAGCCAATTGATCCTTCATTGCGGTTAAAATACCTTCGACGGTAGTGAAACGACCACCTAAAGCCGAAGGACCTACAGCGCATTCCAGTTCAGGTATTGTTAAACTGCAGGTATCCGATTTCAATACATCTCGCGTCAAGTCCTCTTTCGATTGAACGTGAACTTCAAATCGTACACCCTTGTCTTCGATGCCACCACCCGATTTTACTTCATTCGTTTTGTTGCCACAAACTTCGCAAACTGTCGCCATAATAACAACCTCTTTAAAGTGAGGAACACTCGTCAACTTCATATTAGTTTCACAGGGAGAACGACATTCTGGACACAAAGTTTGGAATTGCAATACTTCCCCATGTAGATCTTCAAGTGTCCAAGCACCTTCTGATATGGGCTTTAGCAAATGTTGATCGTCTTTTCGCTTCTGTTCATTATCTATATTTACATCTTCTAAATCATAGAAACCCAATTGCTGATCTTGCCCTTTGTTACGGGTGAAGTGAGTTGTTTTGCAATTGGGGTCTATAGATGGTGCCATTGGATTTTCAATAAAACTATTGCCACTTATATCATCTACTATTAAAGTAAATGGTTTTTTAAGTTCTTTTAACAATTTTAAGCGTTCAATATAGGCATCAATAGATGCAGCCGCATCGGGATGCTCAATTCTACGCTTATCTTGGTCCTGATTCAAGCCACGTATCGTCCGGTCGATAATGCCTTCAACAGTAGTGATTTCTCCCTTTTGTGACTGGGATGGTATTTCTAACTCCACCTCTGGTATCTTTACTAAGGTATAATCAGATCTTACAACACGACGATTTAGATCCTGAGGATCCTTAACCTCCAAACGTATAACGACACCTTTTTTTTGCACCTCCGAAGCCGATTGTATCTCATTGTTTTCATCACCACAAAACTCACACTTAAATGACATTAAAACCACCTCCTTAAAGAATGGTATTTTGGTCAACAGCAAGCGCGTTACACCTGAGCGAAAGCAATTCATACATGCCGACTCAATTTCTGTAGCCTCAGCTGGTGTCTCATCAGCATCAATGTCCCGAAATATTGGTTTCTTTTTATCGCCGGTAGCACCACTTTCACCAACAGATGAGTTAATTACTGCACATAATTTTTCTGTTTTTAATGTTGACATATTATTTGTTTCGAATTTTCTCCTTTGCAATTGATATTTTAATTAATACGTTTAATTCTAGTTAATTCCAACGTCGTCGATTGCAAATATTTTTTTACACCATTTACTGAAATAAACGTGAAACCCGAATAGTTGTAAAAATAAGTAGTAGGTATTAGAAAATCATATGTTTACACTAAGAACTAGAATTATAATAATATTAAATAATTTTTCAATTCGAAAACTTCTCACAATTTACTGAACAGGGGTTACAGAACAGGTA
This sequence comes from Paykullia maculata, assembly GCA_003055125.1. Lineage (NCBI taxonomy): Eukaryota > Metazoa > Arthropoda > Insecta > Diptera > Rhinophoridae > Paykullia > Paykullia maculata. The sequence goes on from NDXZ01013834.1 coordinate 54,890, forward strand.
CAATACATTAATAATGTCTTTAAGCAGACGACAAATATTATATAGTTTATATAAGATGAGAATATTTTACTAATGGAAAAAATTAGGATATTGTTTTTGAATATATTATGATAAATCGCAAATAAACCAACACTGGTTTTATGAGGAATAGCTGCAATAAATCTGGCTATACTTATAAAATATTCCAATTAAATTTTTTTGTGGCGCAAAAAAATATACAGAAAGTTGTTTACATTCGAGTTATTCTGTTTCTTGCAACAATATTCATTGAAATTTTGTTAAAAATGGGCGAAGAAAATGCAGCAAAGACAACTCGTATGCCATGGTAACTAAATAATTATTGCGCTATTACGTCGAATTAATTGTTCTCTGTTTTTAAAGGGTGGAAAAATATCGTCCCTCAAAATTGGATGAATTAATTTCGCATGAAGAAATTATATCAACAAGTAAGTTATTCAGAATGTCTATTGCTAGTGTTGGTGTTTTCCTTAAATAAAAAATATGTTACTGCAGTAAATCGTTTTATCAATCAAAAACAATTGCCACATTTGTTGTTTTATGGGCCTCCCGGTACTGGCAAAACAAGTACAATATTGGCATGTGCCAAACAGCTGTACACACCGGCCCAATTTAAATCGATGGTTTTAGAGCTAAATGCTTCGGATGATAGAGGTATTGGTATTGTGAGAGGGCAAATATTGAATTTCGCTTCTACTCGTACTATTTTTAGTGGCACATTTAAGTTGATAATACTTGATGAAGCCGATGCTATGACTAACGATGCTCAAAATGCTCTTCGACGTATCATTGAAAAGTACACAGAAAATGTACGTTTCTGTGTGATATGCAATTATTTGAGTAAAATCATTCCAGCTGTACAGTCCAGATGTACGCGTTTTCGTTTTGCCCCGTTAACACCTGAACAAATACTGCCGCGCCTGGATAAAATTATAGAGATGGAAGAGTAAGTACAACACCGAAATTATAAAATATTAATTTACAATGAAAAATTTATTCAAAATATAGTTTAAATGCTACCGAGGATGGCAAAAAGGCCCTTATGACACTATCTAAAGGTGATATGCGTAAGGTGTTAAATGTTTTGCAAAGCACAAGCATGGCTTTTGATGTGGTCAATGAGGATAATGTTTATACATGTGTTGGTCATCCCTTACGTAGCGATATTGAGAAAATATTAGAGACTCTTTTATCGTGTAAAAATTTTGAACAGGCCTATGATGGTAACTCTAAACGATCAAAATTGAATTCAATATTTAAAATATGATTTTCTTTTTAGATATCCAAAGCATCAAGTCTGTTAAAGGTTTGGCTTTAGATGATATTCTTACAGAATTGCATTTGTTTGTCATGAGGCGTAAGATAATTTTTATTCCTATTCTCTACTAATTTTATTTTTAATTATTAAATTCTTTTTCAAGTGGAACTTCCGATGAGCGTTATGAATAAAATTATTATAAAAATGGCTTCTATTGAGGAACGCTTGGCAAAAGGTTGCACAGAAGGACCTCAAACTACTGCCTTGATATCGGCCTTCTTTATACATCGTGATCAAGTAACTTTAGAGAGTTAATTTTATGTATTCGTCTCATAAGTTAATTGTTGAGTTTATTTGCATACAGAAAATTTATTCCACAATACACATAATTATAATTAAAAAATAAAAATGTGTTTTTTTTAATTATTTATACATATGTACATATATTTTATTTTCAACAATTTTTTAATCAAGCTTAAGGTCTGCTTTTGTTTATTATATTTTTATTTTTAATATTTTGTCACTCCGTATATACATATATGTATATATATATATATTTTATTTATTTGAAAGAGTATGTTCGAAATAGCCCTAACATATTTAGCCAAATCGCACATCCGGGGATGCACATTTAGTTGCATCTTTTCTTGTATAAAACGAAGCTTGCTATTTGAAATTAGTAAAACTGAATTTTGCCATAAATTAAGATCTACAAAGTAGCATACATTAAGTAAAATCTCTATTCCAAACCGCATTTTTGGCTTCAATTGAATTTTTGAGTTGTTTTTTCTGAAATATGTATTTTAATATTGAACCATTTATTAAGATGTTTGTTCGAGTTTAAAAATGAATCGCTTTAAGGTAAAGAAGTGTTATATTCGGACACGCCAATGTTTGAATTCTCACGAAACATTTTACAAAATATTTATATATTTTATATTAAGAAAAAGTTTTGGAAAAAAAAGAAAAGAATTATTTACGTTTTTATTGTAGTGTTGCGAAATTTCAAAAAAGTTACCTTTTTTTTAAATCAACAACAGAGTAAAAAATCTTAATATTTTTATTCCTTTTTCATTATTTTAATAGCATTTTGGAAACCTATGGATAGTGTAAAATAAAAAGTTGCTACCATTTTCTTATAATACCTACAATTTATTAAATAAAAAATGCAATATTTTTACTGAAAAAAATGATGGGACTTGATTTAATCCCATTAAAATTTTAACACCGCTATTACAATATATGGAAGTGCAAAATCTTTATAAATAGAGAATCTTTGCTCTGGAACTTAACGACTCGATCACACATTGATGTTCTATCACACACACACGCTCGAAAGTGTTTGCTCGCGAACACAAATATAAATTTAATATTTATAGTACTGATTTTTAGAAGAGTGTCAAGATTGGTATAAGGTTTTATTTATTGACGTCCGAAAATATTTTAATATAAAACTTAATTTTATATCAATAAGTTTCAAGACGCTTTCATACCAGTGCTCTCCTTGAAGTTTGTTTAGAGGCCTATTATTTACTTTAAAATTGTTCTATCAAGGTATACATAACTTCATGGGTGGAATTATTTTTTTAATCGAATTGCCAATTACCAGACGATCAGTTAATACATACCTAATTATTAACCTAAGATATCTTTCGATACATTTTTAACTAATAAATAAATCGACAAAATTTCAAAAAATAATTATTCATTTGTTGTTTAAAAATAAACTTTCTATAATTTAAAGAGTGCATTGCTTTTAATTTAAAAAATGTTTAATGGAATAGAAATAGTTCTCATTAAAGAGTAACAAAAAAGTGCTATCATTTCAATCACTGCCGTGTTTATATTTTTCTTAACGTTAAAATATCATGGACTATACAAAAAAATGTTGTAAATAAAAAAATTGTTTACTAATTATGTAATTATTTATGTATTCTTAATTTAAATTTGAACAGCCTTTACAATGTTTCTAATTAAAAAACAAAAATGTTGACAATTGGATTAAACAGCTAATAATCAGCAGGTCTAAAGTGTCTGTCTACCTTGTTTTTTTTTTAAACTGAAACAAATATGTAAGTATGTAACATGTATGAAAAAAAATTATTAACAGCTTTTCTTTTTAATATTCTTTGTGATAGTTTTTATTATGTTTTCACCATCATGGATATTCATCGTTTTTTTTTTTACAGATAAAAAACAATTTTAACAATTAATATACATATTTGTGTACATATATTTATGTATATAAGAAATTGATAAGAAAATTAAAAACAAAAAGTTTTCGAATCTGTTGGTAAGCATTATTATTTACATTTAACACAATTAAAAATTGAACTTTGGTTTTACTAAATAATTATTTAAACATAGATACCTACACATGCAAGTATATACAATCTGTTGTGAATGTTGCCACAGTCAAAAGTCGAAAAAAGCTTTTTTTCAGAAATTAAAAGATTTTTGAAAATATAATATGACAACACTGATTGTACTCTTGGTTTAGTGACAATTTGTGGTTTAGTGCAGGTTAGATCGTTTTGAAGAGAGCTGTGCCAATCAACTAATTAATTTGTTTTAATATCTATGTTAAATGTGTACTTTTGTCTGTTTATTTTGTAGTAAATTAAATACAACAGTCTATAATGTCTTTGGCCTATTATTACGATTTAATGTCACAGCCTTCAAGGGCTTTGTATATCATCTTTAGAATGAGTGGAGTACAATTTGAGGATTGTCCCGTAGCACTAAGAAATGGCAAGTATAATTTATGTTTAATTAATCTTATCTTATAGTCATATCTAGTCGTATTACTTATTTAATTTAGTATCTACATACACATACATACGTACATATGCATGTAATATTTTGTATGTTGATTTTAAAGTCTTTGCATACCTAGCTATCTACATGTGTACATATGTATGTACATACTTACTTGTAGATATCGTTTATACAAAACAAAACTTTTTACTATTTCATTGTTTATGTTTATTATTCAGGAGAACATTTAACTGAGAAATTTCAAACGAATGTAAATCGTTTTCAAAAAGTTCCATGTATAATAGATGATGGTTTTAAATTGGCAGAAAGTATAGCAATTTTAAGGTAAGATTTTTTTACAACTTCAAAGTTATACAAAATTCTCTATTTATTGACATGTATTTGAAGAGTTTCGAATTTTTAAGTTCGTGTAGAAAAGAAATGCAAAAAATTAAAATAATCTACTCGGTTCATTATTTTCAAAATTGAAAACGTTAAAAGTTGGTTCTAACATACGAAAACAAGTTTATTCAAACCAAAAATTTACTTTGTTTTTAATCAAAAGTTGTAAAGAGTTTGCGAAACGCAGCTTGATATGGAATATTATTATTTCCATTTATTTATAAAAAAAACTCTTTATGTTTAAACTTAAAATCAAAATAAAAAACGATATTTCAAGCAAATTTGCATTTAAAGGAAAATTTTAACAACTTGTTTTTATGTTTTAGAAAAATTACTTCGACTTTCGATTTAATAAATAAATCAATTTAAAAAACTATTGATAATATGTATACTTAAATACCTATAAGGTTTTTAAATTAAAATTTTATTTTGAGAACAATTTCAATAAACATTTAACCCAAAAACATTTTTTGATAAATTTGCTATTAATTAAATTAGGTTTTGAAAAATTACTTCCACTCTCGATTTAATTAATAATTCAATTTAAAAAACTATTGATAATATATGTACATATATACTTAAATATAAAGTTTTTAAATTAAAATTTTATTTTGAGAATAATTTAACATTTAACATTTAAAAATTTCCCAGTTATAAAGTTCGTTTAGAATAGGGGAACAGGGAATAGGGAAAATATTCCCAGGGAATTGTTATTTAGAATCGGGGTGAATAACACTTTTTGATAAATTTGCTATTTATTAAATTAGGTTTTATACGTCACGTTTTAAAGTTTTGATTAAAACATACAATATTTTTGTTTAATATTCTTTTTATACTTACGACATCTCATCTATTTTAGTCTTATTCACATTTTGTTTTTTCAGGTACCTAAGTTCCAAAGGAAAAATACCAGAATATCTATATCCAAAATATTTTGTGGAACAAGCTCGTATTGATGAATTTCTAGAATGGCAACATATTACATTACGGGCCACTTGCTCATTATTTTTCCGCGCCGTTTGGCTACAGCCTCTACTAACTGGAAAAAAACCATCACAAGAAAAAATTGAAATCCTTAAAAGTCATATGGAAACTAATTTAGGAGTTATCGAAAATATCTGGTTGAAAAATTCAGACTTTTTGTGTGGCAAACATATGACAACGGCGGACATTTTTGCGGCTTGTGAAATTGAACAAACTAGTAACTAAAGGAAATAAATTTTCAAGTAAATGCGTAATACAAAAATTATGTTTTGCAGGAATGGCCGATTATGATGTTCGTATTAAACATCCTAAAATAAGAGCCTGGTTAAAAAGAGTTCGCGCTGCTTGCAATCCTCATTACGATCATGCTCATCAGTTTGTATATAAAATATCGGGAACAGCTCCTCAAGCAAAATTGTAGAAGAATCTAATGAATAATTGTTTTTCTTATGTTTTGCTGTTGTATAGGGGTTTATTTGTATAAGTTTTGGTAGTTAATAAAGGGTTGAATAGTCAGTGCTCTGAATAAAACATTTCAATATTTATTTGTTTCTCTCACTATAAGAATTTATGAGTTTAAACAAATGACTAAATTTCCTTTAAAAGTGAAAACAATCCATAATATAATGTTTGTGATTTACTTTATTCAACCGCTTGAAAAAAGAGACAATTCAATTAATTGTGGGTATCCTTGTTTTGTCGACAAAACAATCTTATTCTTAAACTGGTATCTTGGTGTAACTGCAAAAAGTGATTGCACAGGTGTGTAATAGCGCCAAGATATTAAGTTGTTGAAAACGTCAGTAAATCAACTTAAAGAGTCATAGTCAATTGTACGCAGTAGTAAAGAAAATTAATGACTACGTTATCAAATACAATAACGAAACTCACATTAGGATACAATTTTTATTATTAGAATATTAATATGTATACATATATGTACATATGTGACCCGGCCTATGAAAAGGTGGCTTATGACTCAAAAAAAATTTTTCCACTTTTTTTTGATTTCGATAGTTTTTGAGACACTCTTTCACGTGGTGAAAACTAGAAAGTCCTAACTTGCTTAGAAGTGTACTAAAAATGTAGAGAAAGAAGAGCACAAATGAAAGAAAAACAGAATTGTTTATCTTTAACAGCTGTTTCTCGCAATTTCTTTTTTGAGTCATAAGCCACCTTTTCATAGGCCGGGTCACATATATATTTTATTACATATTGTGTTTAAGAAGTAAATGCTTCGGTGAATATTTGATTACAATATTGATGATATTTTCTTACAGTTGCTGTATTTATCTTCTTTTGTCATTTATATGTAGATGAAATTATTAAATTTTTTTATTATTTAAATATAAGATTGCATTTGTACATTTTGTACATAAATATATCTGTGGCAATAAATAATAATGACTTAAGTTGACATAAGTGCTTTTTCATTTTATAACATATTCTTATTCTCTTCTTCAAGATCTATCACTTAACTAAATTTCAAGTATTAAATGTCATTATTAATAAAACTATACGCGTTTATATTTTAGCTTAAGTCTTTTTGGAAAATAATATAAAGACATAACATCTGAACTCAACTTAAGGTAGCTACATCAATATTAAAATGTTTGAGCATTAAAACTTGTATACACTTAAGTGCAATAACCAACAGCCCATTCAAATTATTCCTTATAAAAAAAAACTTTTATTTAACTAAGCTTTTATAAAAAATTATCTTATCTCAGGTTTTCGACATTTTTCAATTTAACCCAAAGCACTTATCTCATATCAATAAAAATTATTTTGCCTTTCAATATAGTAGCTTAAACTCACTTAAGTTTTTATTTTTCTAAAAAACCTCGAATATTAACTAATAAAACGTTGGTTTTTTATGAAATTAACAGTTTTGTTCTAAGAAAAGTGCATCTTTTTCTGTGGCTAAAAATTGTATAAAAAAACCAAACACAATTTGTGTTTTAGACAAAACCTCGAAATTTTAACTTAAGCCATTATGATTTATTTATTGCCACAGATATGTATTTCTAACAAACAAATTTTTATCACATATAGAGTGATGAAAGAAATAATTTCAATACTAATTTGGGATTTTAAAGTTTGCCTTTATTATTAAGCAAAACTGTTTTTACAAATAATTGCAATTGTTCAATTTACAACCCCCTTATAAAGTTGAACTGGTTGTAATATGTGTAATTTAATACTTTCATATTATAATTACATATCATTAAAAAATGTTTTAATATACAATTTTATGTTTTTGAAATGTTATATTGTATATCACTATTGTGAATTACTATGGTGAATAGCCTCTTTGTTTATTTGACTTTAATTGTTATTTAACGTTTCAAAAAACGATTTAATAAGGGGTTGTAAATTAAACTATATCATTTTTGTTTCTTAATTTTATTTTTTCTGTTAAAAAATTAAGCTTTTGTTGCAATTGGTTTTAATTTCGGCTTAAGGTTTTTCGATTATTTTTGATTTTGAATAATGTAATACATTTGTTTTAAATTTATACGAAATATAAGTAAAAGTTGGTAATATTTCCCATTCTAGTCATTTGCCACATGCTGAGCTGGCCATTTCAAAAGTTTTGTTGTTACCGATTCAATCTTTCAAACATTTAGATGTGTTTTTGAGATCGTTATCATTACATTTGGCAATATGTCTCTGGTCCTTTATTTCATTTATTTTATGTATTGGGCCAATGTCATAACCAGAAAAATATTCCCAGACCAAAAAGACTACCTCCTCCTTGTTTTATTGTGCCATGAATATAACGTAAAATAAGACGTTGTCCTTTTGGTCCCCGAACTAACCCAAATCCATCGTAATCTTTAAAGTTACATTTGGATTGGGTTTTCCATTGTGCAGTGGTCTAGTGTATATTTTTCTTTCCGATATTTTTCCTAGAATGTCCATTTTTTTTTGAAAATAAAGGTATTTTTCTATAAGGTTTTAGGCCACGTTTACAGGTGGTCTTTGGTGACGACAGAAACATATACTTTCCTATTTCCTGAACTATAGCCTGGTTTTCGCGTTTGCTAGTTTTTCGTAGGCGACTCCCTATGTGTACTGTAGCCAAAGTGCCTGGAGTACAAAAACGACTAAAACTTCTCGAAATTTTGCTGTAATTTATATCAAGTTTTCTTGCAATGTAAGTCACTTAATTACCATTATTATATAATAACCATATATGTATGTATGTATATCAGTTACTATTTTATTTCTCTTTTTTAATGCAGTCTACTTATTTCGCGCTATTTTGTTTACTAAATGACTAAAAGGTGCACCGTGACTTTTAAAGCACAGAAACAAATGGCAAATAAATGAAAATTTTCTCGTTACGTGCATTAGTTTTGTCCCTGCATTTTTAAACATATTGGTATAAGCTTGTAAACAAAATTTAGGTACTTATGTATGTATATCAAAAGGAAAAATGTTCAAACTTAATTTTTAACATTTGAAAATAGAGTACAGTGGACGTCCAATAGTACGAATTATATAATGTCAGGCCTTTTCGTAATGTTGGAAAATTCGTACTATTAATTATTTTATTTAAATTATTTTTTTATTTAAAACAAAACAATGTAGAAAAACTTAAAAAATATTCAAATTCATGTCAAATCAATAAGTGTGAAATCATACATTTGTACATATGTATGTACATATGTAAATATATACTAAAAGTATGAAATATATTTGAAAAAAAAAATCAGTCATTAGGCATTGGCGTGTTTTATTTTGTAGTTTCATTTCTACTTTATAAAACTTTCCGTGAAATTCCAGAGCTTTCGATTTTAATTGGTTACTCCCTACTGGAATATGAAATTTTCTTTGACATAAAAACCACTCGTACAGCGCATCTTCCATTCTTTAAAATTCTCCAGTTGCTATTCTCTAGCGGGATTTTAGTGCACCTGTTGCAGCTAAAAGCTGCGCCTTCTGTTTTCAAAAACTACCGTTATTCGTATTATCGAGTAGTAAAAAAATTTTGTATTCGTACTACAGAGCTGGCAATGCAAAAAAATTGCCTTTCGTATTAATGGAAATTCGTGGAAACGAAAGTGCGTACTATTGGACGTCCACTGTATATTCTTTTAAATATAATACAAATTTTACATGAAATAGGGATACTTTTTGCCTGATACTGTATGTACTATACAAGTCCGATAATATACAATATTTTAGTGGGTACACAAAAGTCGACACAGCAGAATATAGCGCTCTTACCCACATATAAGTTTTAATTTTTTTTAAGAAAAATTAAAAAAATAAAAACAAATAACAATCAGCAACGTTTGTAAAGTGTCTCTGACGTCACGAAAACGTTTAGCATATCGGTAACATTTTAAAATGAGTTATAGGGCCTACATGCGGTAAAATTTTGATTGTATACAAAACATAACTGGTTGTTTTTAAAGCTAGAAAGTGAAAGTACACGACATGTGGCAATTGTAGCTTCATGATGACAACAAAATTACGCCAGAGTCACATGCGCATGTTGCTTTTTACATGTCGTGTACTACAGGCATACATATACTCATGTACTATACATACATACACAATTTCACAACTAAATACAATTTGAACAATAACTCGAATACATTTTACTGTTAATTTATTTTAAAATGAATTTATTAAAATAAACTTAAAAAATGTATATCAAATTTTTTTAAAAAAAATTTACATAATAAATATAGTGTAAGACTTTTAAAACGAAACATTTGTATAGAAATGTTGAAATCTGAATTATGCTTTAAACGTTTCCGTTTTTCTTTTTTTAAAGAACTTATTTTTAACATTAAAAAAAAATGTACAAAAATGAACTTAAATATAAAAATAAAAACAACGAAAAAGTCTTAGATTAGTCCAGAAATGGTAGACATTTTAATAACAACTTCTGGAGAATTTTTTATAACAATAAAAATGTTATTAACGTTGTTTTGTAAAAGAAAGTTTAACATTTTTAGATTATTGATTTGATGATTTAAAAAGGCGGGCGGCATTTCAAAAATAAATTATAAATATAGTTTTCAAGAACAGAAGAGAGAATATAAGACAAATGATTGACATTTTTTTAAGGTAAACTAAAATGTGTTAATTAAATACATATCGTCACCTAAAATTCAAAAGGCCGTCAGTACACTTTTTACTTTTTTGCAGGAGAAGCAAAAAGCCTTATTAACTTAAGATTATTTACTTGTTAGGTGGCTTTTGGATTTCATTAATAAAACCGGTACTTTTGAACATATCTGAGTAAAATTTTAAGGAAAGATATATTTTGGTTAATTACATCATAATCAATGAAAGTCTATATTGAATCTTTTGGCTGTTACGGCTCTTTGGATTTTAAAAAAATCTTAAAATTTGTTTTAAAAATTGTTGGCAATTATAAAAAAGCTGAAAAATATTTATAAAAAATTGCCTTTAAAATAAGAATTGACAGATTTCCGTTGATGACGCGTTACATTTCCTTTTTCAATGCACTTCCGTTGTGCGATTATGGTTGTCGTAGTCGTTTTTGGGATAGTGTTAAGTATACGCCAATGTTAAATCAATGGTACCTTTGTCGTTTTTCTGTCGTATTTGACGACGGTCGACACGACAACGCCAACCATAGTAGGGCTGTATAAATGACCTCATTAGAGATAATTAAATGTTTAATTAAACGATCTAGGAGTTCAATTCCAAACACCAAGTTCACTTACTACATGGCCAGGAAAATGATTTGTTTTGTGAAAGAAGGTAAGTATGTACGGATGTATGTTTATACATATGTACATTAAATACCCTCCTATCTAAAGTCTGTCATTCCGTTTGTAATTTCTACAATATTCATTTGCGACCCCATTAAGTATATAAATTCTGGATCCATATAGAGAGCCCAAGCAACACAGTCTGACTATTTCACGACTTCAATGGTCGGATTTGGTAAGAAATCTTTCTAATTTCAGTCATTTCAGTCAGATTAAATTCACTTCTGATACATTCTGGTCGCTAGATTTTTAATAAATTTACCGACCACGCTACGACTACGTAGTGATGTCGTACAATATTTTTAATACACAAATTAATATTTTGCAACTTTTGGATAACTTACAGACATGTTTGTTATACCGTGTAGTTTGTTTTAACTTTTTCCGAAAATATAAAATAGTAAAATAAAAAAATTTACTATTTAGAGGTTACGTTTTTCTGCGCAAATATTTGACGAATGTGACCGTAGCTTAAGAGATATATATCATGGTAAAAAAACGAATCAACTAATAAAAATTTTTTTGTTTTGTTTGTTTATAATTTTTTCTGATCTAAAAGAAAAGAGAATTCAATCTGGGACGTTTTGTTAAAGGTAAGTTCTTTCGTTTTTATTAATCGACGTAATTCTACCAATTATAGTAGCGTAAGAGACATCACACAAATAGTCAACCTAATTTTTTATGTTTTATTACTTTTTTGGCCCCAAAGTTTTTTTTTTAATCAAAAATTTAAAAAACCGTATAAATCTAAACTAAATAATGGTGGCGGGTGCTTGCAAAAGCGTTTAAAAGCAAAATATAAAACGCACTTTGCTTTCTTTTCTATAGATATTAATTTTGTTAAAAAACAACAACTAAAATTTTAAGTATTAAACTTTTACCAAAAATACAAGAACAAACCAAATAAGAACTTTAAAACAAATACACAGAGGTTCCAATTACAAATTTAGAACGAAAAAAGTCATAACTTCTTTTAAGAAGTATCTAGAAGCAAAAAAAATTTGTACAAACAAATGACTTGGTGTGGCACGAACTCACATTAAAAATTGGCGTATCCATAAAAAATTAACTGACATAGGACCTGCAAAATCATTTCGCAATCATTGATATTATGTGTTAATTTGGTTTTTTTGTTTAGTTCACTGCAAACACAAGAAAATAACAATCTGATACCAAAACACAAGGATACAATAGCTTTTTGAGTATTTGCCATCAATGTACATCGCCAGCGCTTCTTCACTGCTATAAGGTATTAGTCTTTTAGATAGCGTACTTAACAATTTTTTTGTTCTAAATAGCCTTTTTTGAGAAACATCAATGGTTTTAATGACGTCTGTAGCAATTTTTTGTCTGCTTTATAAAGACAACTTGCAGCAGCAAATATTATTTATTCTAGGGAGCAAGTGTTTAAAAAGAGCCTTTCGTTTTTTATTGTTTTAATCTTTGTCTTCGTTTTAAAAACGGTTTAAAAGATTATCCGTGTTTCGATGTTGACGTTCCGACCACCGAGTCTTCCTTTAAAATCACCGACAAGGCTTAACTAGGAAAGACAAAAAATGCATTGAACCAACATTAGGAAAAAACTCTTTGTTTTATATAAATGCGTCAACTTTTTTGACAGTTTGACAACGAAACTTTAAGCTGTTTGCTTTAATTGATTTTTATAGCCGCCACTTTATCTTATCTATACCACTTTTGATAACAATGCAAAATATAACAGAATAATTTTTACTTTGGTCCTTTTTTTAGTTAGTTTTTAGGCAAAAAACGGCAGCTGATTTTTTATACATTAAACAATTTACATGTAATAGTTGATAACGACATCAAACAGAAGCGGAAGCTGGTGAAATTCACATTTAAAAGTCTAACACAAGTTACAACAGAAAAAATTGCACATTTAACGAAAGCATTTCTTTTAATTTTTATACATTTTTTGCTTAAAGGGAATGCTAAATCAACGGCGGATTTTTTAAAAATACATTCCTCATTTGTATAAATAATAACAACAAACAATAAGAAAAAACTAGTGATATTAAAGAATAATAATATAAATGAAAAGTAAAAAAATAGTTGTTGAAATAAATTTCGTTCTCACTCATTAAGTGGTAGGAAATATAAATATGTATAGGCGACAGACAGTCACCATACCCTATTTCCTAATAAACTGTGAGTTAAAAAGATGATATTTACATTCAACACTAACCACCGATCAAAGAGTGCTGATGATGAAAACCGTAGCTGGTTTCGAAAATGCATTCCACTCGGCTAGTGTCGCAAAATTTACTTTTCAAATTATTCATTATTATCACAAATAAAAAATTAAGTTTCTTTGCAAATTTAAAAAAAAAAATGAACTTGAGCCTGAATAAAACTAAAATTAATTGTCTTAAAAAAAAACAAATAAGTTCGTAATAATAAAAACATTTATTAAAAAAATTCTAATAAGAAAAATGTTTTTCCTTTATTTTACAAGATTTAAAAAAAACACTATAGTTATCGACTGGTTTTTTTAAGCAAAATAAATCAGTTATTTGTATTTTAAATAACCAATGTATATCAACCTATGTATAGTATATTTATATTGTATAGTAATGCAGGTTGCCATATGTGAAACTACTGTTAAAGGCGACTCTTTTGTTAAAACATCTGGCAAACCAAGTTTATGTCCAAATACAAATTCTTTTAATAAGGGACAAAGTGTTCAATCTTTGTTAGAAGCAGATAACAGCTCAGAAAAACAAATTCTAAGGAAAAAACAAAATTAGACGTTCTTAATTCACAACTTTCTAAAAAAGTGAAAAACATTCTGATTCAAATGCAAAACTACACCGCTTAATACAGTTAAAAGAGTAATCGTATAAAACAAACTTTTAAGTTGACCAAATTCGTTATAACCCAACATACCAAACAGCAATGAAACTACTGCCCCTATTATGGTTTACAACTTAACTCAGTTAAAACAACCCAACTTTAAAACAACTTAACTCTTTTTTGGTATTACGAATTACAACTTATTTCAGTTTAAATTGTATTGATGTTGTCAGTCTTAATAGTGACGATTTGACAGTTGAATAAATAGCTGATGCTATTGTGACAAAAAAAAAAACAACAAATCTTAGTCAACTGCTTTCAACTTTTTGTTAATTTTGTAATTATAGCCTTCACCTTAGGTGATGAGGGTATATATAAGTTTGTCATTCCGTTTGTAATTTCTACAATATTCATTTCCGACCCCATAAAGTATATATATTCTGAATCCTTATAGATACGGAAGTCGATTTAGCCATGTCCGTCTGTAAGTCTGTTGAAATCAACTTTCCTCAGCCCACCGATGTCGTAAGGAAGCGTTATTGGTATCAACCGATCAGAAATTTTCCTGAGATGTTTGCTATTGACCAGTAAAACCGCTTAATAACTGACCGAGATATAAGCCAAAAAAGACGACTACCGTCTGTTAAAATCAAGTTTTCTCAGCCCCCCGATGTTGTACGGACGCGTTATTGGTACCAAACAATCAGACATGCCTTTTGAGAAATAAAAAAAAAAATTCGAGATATGAGCAAAAAAAATTTTTTTGGAGATATCGGCAAAAAAAATTTTTTTTTACGGAAATACACGTAGTGAAGGGTATAAAAGATTTGGCACCGCCATATATAGCGCTCTTACTTGTTTTTTTATGTTTTTGTCAACCTCACAAACACAAGTTGTTATCCATAATACCAAATTGCAAATTTCAACTGAATTATAGTTGATGTGTAAACCGTAATAGGGGCATACAATTCAATTTGAGAATAAGCTTATCAAAATAGTGAATTATAAGCACAAGGATTCGTTTTGATTTTTCTAAAATTGTTACACAATTGTTTTTCAACCAATTCTCAAGCGTTTTTCAAGCTTGAGGCTTATGTTGGTTGGTAAGCTTATTATAATATTTTTCTCAAGTTGTTTGGTATGTTGGGAACGAATTTTTATTTATTCTGGCTCAAGTTAATTTTTGAATTTCATCATTATAAAGAAATTAATTGTGGTAATTGAAAGAATATTGTTAAAAAGGAAAATCTGTTGATTGATTGGTGCCTATATTGCGCCGAATGTTATTTGTTTTAAACAAAACCGATTCTGACCAACTCTAATGTGATATTGGGCGAAATTTTGTTCGATCGTGTGAGTTTACTTTGCATTTGGTATATTAATTCCAATTAGAATTTTTATTTTCGATCGATATCGAATGCCGTAACTTGCCTCCTGTTTTTTTAAATGATTTAAATGTGCTTTAAAAAAATTTACTTTTAAATGACAACCGAACTTAAGTTGCGTTGCCAACTGGTAACTACAATTTCACAGTTGCCACTATCATTAAACTTTGCATGTGAATTTAACAGCTAGTTGCCTTTTGCCTTCTGTAATAACAGTTTTGGCAACTGACAACACAACTGAGGTTCGGTTGACATCCATAATTGACCCATAACATTTAAGTAAAAAAAAATTTTTTTAATAGTTGTCATTTCTATAAAACCCAAACAATGAATTTTGCAAATTGCACAATAAATAAAAAGGGGTTGGTTTTAAACACATCATTTACACAATTGGAAAACTTAACCGTTCTACGACCGACACAAAAATCGGGCAATACGGTGTTCAGACATACACCTTTATTAAGATTATCGCAATAAATGCCATCATTGCGCTCAATATTCCATACAAAATTTTAATTTAGTTATTGTTCAATAAATACGAAATTGTTTTAAATATTGAGTAAAACTTGAAATGCAACACTATTTTCAATTGTGTTTAGTGAGCAAAACTATCTACAATGACAAAAATGTCAAAAAATAAAATATAAAAAATTCGTTAAAAATTTTTTTGAATTAAATTTAAATTTTTTTTATTTTTTTAGTAAACCCACTTTGGAATCAAAACTCGATCGTACTAACCGCAACAGCTCGGCGTTTCTATTACATATATAATAGTAATTTCTTTTTAAAAGAGGAACTTATTTCCATTTTTCGAAACAAATTTTCACAACCAAAAATAAAAACAATTGTATTTTCCAGCTGTCAAATGCTTATTGAGTTAGCTAAATTGTGTATATCTAAACACTAAAATAATTTTGTCAATAAACCAAATATTGACTCAATTAAGAATGTATGTCTGAACACCGTATAAATGAGACAAATAACTGAAGAAAATTTTGTTTTTACTCTTATTTGTTCGAACCCATCTACAAAATCAAATATCAACACTGATCATTGTCAATAAAATTTTTTTAATTTTTCCCCAAAGTTTTCAACTGTTTTGTTTTTGATATCAAGAATGTTATTGTTTTTTTTTTTTTTTTGTAAAACTAAATTTTATTTTCCAAAATATAATATTTTTCGTTTTCATTCAAATTTACAAAATGAGAAATAAAAAAAAACTAAAATGATTAACATTGTAATAAAAGTCTCACTATTTAAAACTTAAGTTGCTAAAATATAATCACTTTTTACAGATAAAATAGTTAAAAACATACATACATACATACATATGCAGGCAAATATAATAAATTTTATTAAAAATAATATAAACTATTTTATACAAATTAATTATAAAAACCTAATACAGCTAATAAACAAAAAAAAATAAAAAATTTTAAGGATAGAGGGATATAAATGTGTGTTTGGCGTGGCCAAAAAGGGTGAGGGAAAGGGAAGAAAAGAAAACATTAAAGAATTTTTGGTGTCAAATAATTTTTTGTTTGTTTGTTTGTTTTTAAAGTAAAATAATTAATTAAGTGCGCTTTTATTACTTAGTTACATTTTATGCTTGAATTTTTGTTTAATAGATTTTTATACTTAATTCAAATATACATACATTCATAAAAGATTGTTTCTTTTTCGTTTCATAACTCTAAATATATAAATTGTGTGTGTTATTCTTCATTCTTTAAATATTGATTTTTTGTAAATAAAATGATTTTGCTAATACTACACTTGATGATTTATACTTGATTTATTATTATTATTACTTTTTTTTTTTTGTTATTCTTGTACACATAAATTTTAAACAAAATATATATCTATATGTATATTCATACATATACATATGTATGTCTGTTTGTCTAATATAGTACAATCAATGTTGCAAATCTTTAACAACAATGAATCTTTTTTTAATATAATTTAATTTTTTCCTTTCTTTATCATTTCATTTTTTTTATAACTTACTTCATACTAATTGGTGTTTTGTTGGTTAATCAAAATATGTTTTTTTCTTTTTATTTTTTTACATAATTTTCATTTTTGCCTTTGCTCTTTATACAATTGTTACACAAAAGATGCTTTTTGTTAAACATGTCCTAATAAATAGTAATAGTGATCATGAATCAAGACTAATTGTTAAATATTTATGTATATATTTGCAACAATTCAGAGTTTTCTAGGTATTACTTTTGAATTGAAATTTTGCTTTAAAAAAATTCTTTTGAAATTAAATTAAACAAAAGAAAGGACAATCAACTCTATTGTTTTAAGTCTATAAAGACTTGATGGATTGTAAAATATGTATTTTTATTACTTCCTGGGGTTATATGTATATCGAAGTTTTCTTTCCAAAGAACAAAAAAAAAAGAAAAAATCACGAATATTTTAATTTTTGATATTGACATCGGAATATACATAAATACAAATGTCAATCTTTTTAAGTTAAAATTTTTACGGGATTGCATATTCACCCCTGTCGTGAATAAATTTTCCCTCAAATTCCTAAAACTGCAATCGTGAATAATTAATTATTCCCTTGAAATATGTTTCCTTTTTTGTATTAGTTTGTTCACTTTGTTTTCTCTGGGGAATAAAATTTCACATTTTATTCACGATAGGGGTGATTAAATTTTAAACACATTAAATTAAACACAAGAGAGGTATTGCTTTTCAATAATTCAAATGAAATCGAAAGGAAAAATCCGAAAATTTTAAATGTTGCTTAAGACAGGGTGTCCGCCGGCAAGGTATACTACTTTGTTTTGCCGCCATTTTGGTAAGCATTAGTCTTGACAGTTCGTATTTGGCAGTCGTAAAGTAGAGACGTGGCAAATTTATTATGAACCAACCAACGTGCTTTAATCGTTAAAACATTATATCAAAATCAATCATCGATTACTGTGACGATGAGAAAGTTACTTAAAATTTTTGGAAGAAACAACGTGCCAACAAGACGCACTATTTATCGTGTAGTGAATGATTTCTAAGAAAGAGGGATTGTAGCTGATAGGCCCAAGCATGGACCACAACGTACTGTAAGATCGGCTGAAAACATTACTGCTGCTCATGAAAGTGTTCAAAACAATCCATCAACCTTAATTCGACGCCGTGCTCAAGAGCTTGGTTTTCAAAGAACAACTTTGGTCACAATTTTGCACAAGGATTTGCATTTGTTTCCATTTAAGATTTAGTTGACACAAGAGCTTGCCCATGACAACCCCGATTTTCATGAAAAAATCATAATGAGTGACGAGGCACATTCTCATTTGAATAAACAGAATAGTCGGTTCTGGGCAATGGAAAACCCTCAAATTATTCATCAGCCACCTTTGCATCCATTAAAAGTGACACCAGACTATGCAATTTGGTCAGAAAGAATCATTGGACCTTACTTCTTTGAAACTGAAAACGGCGTAACGGTAACTAGGGAGCGATATCGTGATATGATTGAAAACTTTTTACGCCACAACTGCATGCTTTGGGCTTGATTACCATGTGGTATCAACAAGACGGTGCCACATCGCATACAGCCACGATTACAATGGAATTACTGCGAGTAGTATACCTTGCCGGCGGACACCCTGTACAATTCCCGAAATTTATAAAACAACATGTCAATAATATCGATAGTCCATGGTTGACATCACGTAGATGACAATTATTTCCCGACATTAGATAATGATGTCAGACGACTTCTCTCATCATGCAGATTTTGCCTGCCATCAGTATTTTACTATAAGAAAAAAAATATCAATTACATGCTGTCAACCAACCTTTAACCATCGATATGCATCTTTGATCAGTTTTTACAAGAAAAATGTTTTAAAATTTCCAAAAGCAAAATTCTAGGGCAAGTGTTTATTCAGTTATTTGTAAGTATTTTGTTTTTTTTCTTCAAATCGTTCTCATCTGTAAATTAAATTTAAATATGTAATACCTTTTAGCTTTAAAAATTTCATTATTGTTTTATAAATATAATTTAACGATTAAGATGATTGTACTTCATAACAAATATTTTCATTTGTAAGAAGCTGGGAGGGAGGTGGGGGTTTACATTTTGTTTAATTATTTTTGTTATTAAATATTTTTCTTTTTTATTCTTTAATATGTGTTGATGACCAAATTTGTTATTCTAACCATTAAGGAATTATATTCCTTCAAATATTATTCATTTACAATTGTGTTGTGGAAAAGAGACGACTTAAAAGCGACCACGATTAATATTCTTAATGCGTATGCCCACTTCAAGTACGTGGTCGCCGGCCGAATTGGCAACATTAACAGTGGCCGCATTATTTGTGCTACTACTACTACTGCTACTATTGCTGCTGCTACTGTTATTGCCATTACTAGTGCTACTGTTGCTGCCGACTTCATGGTGTTGCATATTATTGTTATTGTTGTTGTTTGGAATATTACAATTAGCGCTAGACAAAGGAATACGTCTAACCGCTGTATTGGTGGTGGCAGAGGGGTTACTAGAGTTGTTTGCTGTGTTATTGGTCATATTCTTACACTGATGATTGCAATTATTTGCACCGCCACCACTGTAATCATGGGGCCCTCCTACTGTATGCCTTCTTTTTATAGAGCGATTTTGTTTATTTTGTATTTGTCGTTTCTTAGTTAGATTCATATCAGTCTTTTCATCTTTAGTTAAACCAGTTAGTGGCATATTGCAACCAACGCCAGCGGACGCCGAGCCGCCATAACGTGAAGAATAGTTACGACAATTGAATGAAGCCGAACGAAACAGTCGATGATCTCGTCGTTTTTTATTGTACTTATCTAGAAGAAATGAAGGCGAGGCCATAACTAAAGCTTCTTTGGGGTCACTTGTAGTGGAGCCCTCAGAATCATCTTCGGAACAGCGTTGTTCCTGTACAGATGATGAGAATCGTAGATTTTTGCTGGTCGAATACAAATTACGTGCTGTGAATGCAGTTAAATTACCCCCCTTTAAAGCACTAGTTGTGGGTGTGGATGCTGCTGTGGGGGGTGATATTAGACCACTTGTACCCACATAGCCCAAAGATGAATTAGACGGAGCGGTGGCTGAGTGCTGCAATTTATTTGAGGTTTTGTAGGTGGTCGTAAGCGATGAACCCGTTGTTATGAAAGTAGACTTTTCATTGTTCATTTTCGCATTTGTTAGAGTGTTAGTGGAGGCACACGAGCGACTAATCATAAGATTATTGCCCTTCATGTTGTCTAGTGGGCTAAAGTTGTGAAAATGCCTTTCGGGTGACTCATCGGCATAAGGAATGTTTTCAGAATGCAAAAGTAGTGGCTCATTAATGGTATACCGGCGTGTTGTTGTAGGGAAATCTGGAGAACCATTTTCATCATTTGATTCCGAGCCATATTTGAATATTTTTAATTTATCCTCCAAGGCATCGGTGACAGCACCCAAAGACATAGAACCTAAATGAGTAAAACCATATGTAAATAATTTTACAAATTTCAATTTTAATTAACTTACCTGTATCACTGAGGCGGCTGTTGCTGCTTTCATCATCTGTCAGTGTTATAGATATATCTACACTATTACGTTGCTGTTCCTTGGCAACACTGCTGCCACTGCAACTACCCGAATCCTTTTCATCTAAACTAGTCTTGCGACTATGACGATGACCCAAAATACTTCGACTTTCACCCTTCTTCGAAGTCTTTTTGTTCGACGTTATTGTCGTTGTGCTACTACTGCTGGAGGAGGAGATAGCCGTTGTTGTGGCACTGGTCGACTGAAATTGTAAACGTAAAGTTACACCAAAATCATAAATGGTTGGAACAGCTTTGCGTCTTTGACGATATGCTGTCGCCGATTCACCACCACAAACAGCAGCTTTAGGAGCATTGCGGTTATGATTTGAAATTGAACTTATGTTAAGTGTGGAAATATTGGGTGTTGATTTGCATATATTTTTTAATGTATTCTTGGTGATTGTAGTAAGAAGTATAGGTGTAGTAATAGAGTGTTTTGTGTTGGTAATAATGTTCTTATTGGCGATAGAAGTGGATGTGGATGTGGAGGTGTGAAAAGACTTAGATTTAATTTCGCTTACCCTACTATCACCAGGTTTTCGAATCTTTTTCCCCAGCTGCGGCATAAAACGTGACGTACGTGACGATGCCGCGCTACAGGAGCTCGACTCACGTTCATTGAAGCGTTCGATTTTCGAAATATTGTGCAACAGCATATTTGTTTGATTCTCTTGTTGTTGTTGTTGCTGTTGTGCAGCTATAACTCCAGAAGCCGATGACGATGTGGATGCCGGTAAGTTATTTCCACAGACATTTTCAATGTCAGGCGTTTTGCCATTCTCAAAGAAGTAATCATACTGAAGATAAAACATTTTAATTATTTGTTTACAATTTAGTGAAGAAATTATTATATTTTTCTTTAATTATTTTCTTAAGATTTAAACAAAATAAATCTAAATTTCAGTAAAACTAAAATAAAACATTTGGCCAAAATTAGTTATGTAGTTTTGTATTTAGGGAGAAGCTAATACGATCAATGTAATAACAATTCCGATCGCTTCAATATAATCATTTAGAATGCAGAGTGACAAGAACTTAAAGAGAAATAAGATGATTAATAAGAGAAAAAAAAATACCCAATTACAGTTAAAGTAAATTTAACAAAGACCATGTAAGAATTTTAAAAGTGCTCTGCTTTTGAGGGACGTGGCGAAGGTGCATTAAATTATTAATGTAGATTAAAATACTCAGGGGCGTCATAGAATCCAAGAGCTGTCGGAATTGGATTTGAAAACAACAAGTTAATGTTTCTGCATCATGAATTTCGATATTTTAAGTTTAATGTTCGCTTTTAAAAAAATATTCCGATTCAAACATTGGGACTATGACACATTATAAAAGAAAATATGTTTTTTCTTATCCATTTTCTTCTTTGAACTTTCTTTGACTTTCACACATCACAAGTCTTATTACTTAATTTGTTTGAAGTTATACACACAGATGTAAATTTTACATTTTACGAATGACAAAACAAAACAACTTGCAAGTTCAAGCGAGTCTGAACTGCTTTTATTCCTTTCTCTTTCTTTCGCACACAAAAAAATTAACTTAAAAATAAGATGTGATTAAAATAGTATGAATTCTGACATAATATTAAAATATCGAAATTCATTATACGAAAGTATCTATTTGTCGTTTTCAAATCCAATTCCGACAGACAACTATTGGAATCTATGGCATCCCTGATTATATCGTCGTTGCTATTAGAAATGAGCGATCTCGTGATTTTTAAATCACTGTTCTTTTAAACAGTGACTGTGATCACAGTTTGTTACTTTTCACATCTTGATATTTTTAACTCCTGTTAAATGAGAAGAATGTCATTTTAAACAGTGATTGTGTCACTGTTAATTAAATGTTAGGTTTTTTTTTACACATAAAAGAACTACAAATATTCATAATATAAAAAAGAACCAAAGAAACAGCAATAATATTTGTTGGCTGTTTTTAACTGCGGAAAAAAAGAGGCAGTAAAATTGAAAAAGTACGAAAACGTTACTTCAAAGATGAAAACAAAATAAATTGAAAGTAACAACATCGCAGGTACCTGTTACTTAACATTTTGTCACTGTTGTTACAAGTGATTTTTCAGTCACAGTTATAAAATCACAGGTACAGAAATATCGCTCATCTCTAGTTGCTCTAGTTTAAATTTTAATGTGGAACTTTTTAAAAGTTTTGTGCAAAATACATTTGTTCCTAATTTTCATTTAAATCTATTAGAATCTATTACATAAAAGTGTACCAATTTGTTTCAAAATGTTATTTGTTAAAACTTACATGTGATAATAAAAGTTCCACAATCCTGCATTGATGCTTCATATCCTTAACAGCTATATCTAATGTATCATTGGGTGTGCGTATTATTGAGGGGCCAAATATAATTGCCAAATTTTTTGGTTCCATTAAATTGACATCACAATTCTTGCTGACTCTATTCAAGTGACGAAACAAATGTTTCATGGTCTCATACGAGTATCGGGGTAAATTCTCTAAATGGTGCTTTATTTCTCGCAAACGTTCCATGCCCACCTTTTTGTCGGCCTCTATGAAATTATTGTAAAAGTTAGTTGGTAGCAGGGCATCAGGTAAACTTCTTATAAACAATTTCAAAAGGCTCGACACAACATTGACATCCTCCCATCTAACGTCCGTGTTGCAGCGGTCCCAAGAGAAATCGGGTTTGTTAACTTGATCAGAGAGTTCAGATATTGCAGCTTTATTGCCGGGTATACGATATATACCAACCACTCCCAGGCCCTTAGTTTCAACGATATTCGTACATACTTCCACAAGAGTGGGTACATATTCGTTGTTTTTGGACTGTTTGTAGAAACAAAAGTAATAGATTTTTTTTAGTTTTTCAATTAAACATAAAGAGAACTAACTAACCATGGGGCAAAATTTCAAGAGAACACCTATAGAGCCAATAGTTTTCGATGACGAAGACAGATTTGAGGGTGAGAGGTCGGCATTATGACCACTATTGCTGCTACTGCCACCACCACGTCGAAAAAATACATCCTTCCAGTTTTTGGCCTTTGGAGAACCTAAATCTTTGTCGGGAATATTCTTATGGGAAGAGGATTTGCGGGTTTTCATCACTGGCGATATCGAGTCGGAGGCCTCCATTTCACTACGTGATGTAGAACTTAATGGTGAGTGTTCGGCTTGTAAATGTTGCGTTGATTGTTGTACATTATCATCACAGTATGTTGATGTAGACATGCTAGCAGTTGCAGCAGTTTTCTGAGGCTCTGCTAGCTGTTTACCTTGAAGATCCTTAAAGCGGAAAAAAAAGGATGAAATAATATGTATAAAATTTAAGAAGAAAGAAGGTTTTTTTTAAACTTACATTGTCATCATAAATTAAACTATTTTTCCATTGTACTAAACCAAATAATTTCTTCATCTCTGTACTACTTTTAGTTTTAAAGAAAATTTCTGTATGCGGTTGATACGGCGGATCGCTATGTAAAGACTGACTACCCAAAGATGGTAATTTATCATTCGTATCATCTAAATTCAGTTCATCGCCTAAAGTGGCTATCGGTGAGGGTTTCGATTGCATACGAAATACATATTTCTTTTTTTCTGATTCATCAAATATTTTATAGTTCCTAATATCGAGTTCTATCACCTGTAACAATTGGATATAAAATTGATTTAAAAAAAAAAAGGAAATCTTTCATTTAAACAGAAAAAAAATGTATTTATTCTTACACTGCTATCGGATTTTGAATTGCGGCTGGGATATATTTTCAATATATCACCTTTAATCTCAATTTTTACTTGGCGCCAAGAACGATATTCAGACAGTCGCTAGAAAAATCAATGTTTTTACATAAATAAGTTTGATTTTTTTTTTATGGACAAACTTCAATAAAATCTCTATGTGAAGAACATTTTATTAAAAAATCTTATTTTTAATTCTTTATTAATAGAAAATATACAAAAAAAAAATTAAATTATTATTTCAGAAGATCTTCGATGTCAGAGAATTATTTTGAACAAAATACTCATAAAAGTTTTTTTTATTGCTTAATTTACACAAAATTAAAGAGTTTTTTTTCAATATTCAGATTTCGCAATATAAAAAAGTCCTACAAGATTATCAATAATAATAATAATTGCACACTTACTTTCCCCTTAATGCATGTTGATTTAATTTCCATTTCAGTTTCAAATATTTCCATTTCGGTTGCAACATCTTTTGTCTCGAATTTACTGTTTATATCAATACTGGGTATACTATCAATGTGAAAACTATTAGATTAAATATATACATAACTTTAGGGACTAACAACAATTTCACTCACCTGTGCCTTATGTCACTATTAACAGATGTTCTACGACTGTCACGGGAAGATGTTTCTAACTTTAAGACATCCATTGCATCTAACGATTCACTTGTACTGTCAGCAGCACCACTATCTCCTGCACAGCCAGCAACAATATCATAAATCGGATCCGGATGTTCTTCAATTTGTTGCGACAATACCGTTGCTGACTTTGTTGACAGACTATCGTTTACGCTACCAATCGATGCATTTGCTATCGAAGATGACGAAAGCGCAGTATCACAGTGATAATCAACATTGGTGGCACGTAAATACGAAATCCGGCGCATATGCTTTGGTTCATCATATGAAGACATTGGTCTAAAGCGTCTGATAACCGGCGTTGTTCCACTTTTACTAAATTCCGTTAAGTCTATCAGTGTAGATGTTAATAGGGAACATAAAATAAAAATGTTAAGGCAAATTATGAATTACGACACATTAAACACAGATAATTGTTAGGCAAAAGTAAGTTGTTGTGTTTAAAAAGAAAGTTTGATTTTTTCTTTTTTACATTTACTTACCTCTAGTTGATGCTGTGCTACTTGTTCCGCTTTCGGCTATATCGGTCAATGTTGGTTTTTCATTACCATCTGTCGTCAGTTTGCTTGTAAACTCTGGAAAGCAAAAACACAAAAGGAAATAACAAATTAATTAAGTCATATACATATAAAGAAAATCTTGTCGTAATATAAAAAAAAGTATATCAAATTTTATTACATAAATATTATTGGTATTTGTTTAATTCGTGTTTTAATAAAATCCGAAGGGGACTAACTTTGGGGCGAAAAAACTGGCTTTTGCGAAAAAGTTATATTTCGTAAGAGTTTTTGTTGAAAAAAACGAAATGCGTTAAACATAAAAAAAAAACATTTGCAATGATTAAATTCGAATTAAAAGTTAATTAAAAAATAAAAAATATAATTAAACAAATACAAAAAATAAGAAACATATACATATATACATATGTGTATATCAGAAAATTGCACATAATTAAATATAAAGAAATTACCTACGAATTTTTATTTAAAAGAATTAACTACAAATTTTTTGAAACTACTAGCATTGCCATTTGATTGTTGACATAGTGGAAGGTTATTCCAAAGTCGAGCGGCATGTACATAAAATTACCATTCTGAAACTAGGCATTGATGTCACGTCGAGGTATTTTAATGTTCCAGTTTCGTGGCGATTGAAAGAAACGTATATTTTCAAATATGTATTTGGGAGTTTGAGTATGTAATATTTTATGCAAGAAAACCAAAGTGCGTATTCTTAGTAGGCTATCGAAACTGACTCCATCAAGGTTTTTAGAAACAGAGGAAACATTATCAGATCTTCTCAGTCCGTAGACATACCGTATAATATTGTTAAATAACACATTTAGTTTTCTTCGACTAAAAGAGTCGCAGTTTGCAAATAATTCACACCCATACAATAAGGAAGGAACCAAGTATGACTTGGCAAGCAAGATTCTAATTCTGATGGGTGTAAAGTATTGTGTAGACCAGAGCGATCGTAACTTAAAATACGACTGACCAACCAATGAATTTACATGATCTGTCCAAGTTAAATGGTTATTAAAAATTATACCTAGATTCCTCGCTCTATTAACGATCTCAATTTTCTCACCATTTAAAACGATATCCCCAGAAATAAACGGAGCTATACTTTTTTTTTTGCAAATTACAATACATTTGGATTTTTTTAGGGTTCAAACAGGGGCCATTTGCACTAGCCCAGAGATAAATTTGATTCAATTCGTGATTAAGCTGAGATACCAGTGGCAATGTTTTCAGCTGCGATACTTAAAGTAAGTTGTATGTCATCTGCATAAAGATGGATGTTACACTTTAAAAGTATTTCTGGCAAGTCATTTGCATATATCGAAAATAAAAGTGGACCAAAGATAAAGCCCTGAGGCACTCCCCTTTTAAGTGACAGCTTATTAGACCAAACATTATTTACAAGAACCGATTGTGTTCGATTTGAAAGGTATGATGAAATAAGGTTAATTGATGTAACAGAAAATCTGAAAAAGTGTTTTAATTTATTAATTAATGTGACATGGTCTACAGTGTCAAATGCCTTGGGGTCGTCAAGAAGTACTAAGAAATTTATATACCCATTCTACAATGCCTGCCGTACCTGTATGTGTTCACCTATTTCAACAAGAGCCGTTAAGCAGATATGACTCTCGCGGAAACCAGATTGTTTACTAGAAAGCATGTTGTTAATATTCATATATGAATCATTTGCTTATACAAAATTTTCTTCAGTATTTTTAAAAGAAAATACAAAATGACTATTGGTATATATTCACCATTTTTCTTTGGTAATGGAATAATTTTTCCATGTTTTCAAATTAAAGGAAACGTAGAAGACATAATAATATTGTTTAAAAGGTAAGTGACGTATGGGAGAATTAGTGGTAAGAAATGAATAACGTGAGAATTAGTGGCAAGTAAGGGTAACGTTTAGAATAATAGTGAAAGGTAAGAGGCCTCAACTAATTTTCTAATTATTGCGAAACTTTTGTAAACATATGTACAGATTATGCTTGCTATTTCGGTTCACAAGCCAATGACCAACGACGCCTTGAAGACAATTTTAAGAAACTCGGCGTGAATTTTGCAAGGGGTTTTGTAACAATTAATTTCTTCAGAATAATTTTTAAAGTAGAGCTTGTTGTTGTTGAATTTTTTGAATGTCTCCTGTTTGTTCAACTTGATTTTTTTTTAAGTGAAATTCAAGTAAAAAAGAAATTTAAAATAGATACAAATAAATATTCTCTTTAATAGATTCGCCCATCTACTGTAGATCTACCCTTAATACAAACATTCTAATTTAAAAAAAAAGTTTTAACTAAATCCTTTGGGCCTTATATTACCCACAACATACATTAATAAAGATATCTTTTAACACTATACTACACTACACTACTAACAATATGATTGAATAATTAATTAATTTTGTAGTATTTTTCTTTTCAAACATTTTACTTACTGCTGTTAGCCTGATGATCGATTGTGGCGGTGGCCAAACTAGCTTTATAAATTTCCATGCGACTAAAACGATGTCCGTCGACTGCAGACAACGAGCTTTGATTTGTTGTTGGTGTTATTGCGCTTGTTGTTGATGATGCTGTTGCTGCCGCCGCTGTTGTTGTAGCAGCAATGGCAATTGGAACTATTGTTGTCTTTGGCGCCGTTTTTTGTTGATATAGTTGCTGATGATGTATGTGATGTTGTTGTTGTTGTTGTATTTGTGGTTGCTGTTGTTGCACCTGCGTTTGATGCAGCGGATGATGTTGTAGTGAATCATATAAAACACTCGGTTTTTTCATCATTACAACATTGCCCGGAGCCGTCGAAGATTCAATAGTGTTAGTGTTGATGGATAAAGTTTTGAAAGGATCAAAACCTCGGGATAAATGTGAATTTAATTTGCTTTCAAATCTAAAATATGTTGTGTTGAGACAATAGAGAAAAAATAGTAAAATAGAAGAGGTAAAAAAAACATTAATTACATACATACATATGTACATACATACATATACAATATACATATGTACATATAGTGTGATCAAAATAGGAAAATATTTGACTACTAAAGGTGAATGTTTCTGTAAGACTTTCTGATTTGAGTTACTTAAAATTAATGTATTTAAAAAGTCCTAAAAAATTCACGTATTTTTTTTTTATTTAAGTAAATTTCTTAAAAACGTAAACATTTTTAATTAAAATAATGTATGTTTATGCTCGTACTAGTGAAATGCTCTAATAATAGAAATCAACAATTTGATTTGCAAGGTAAATAGAAATATTTAAGAAAATCCACTGAATGTGTTACATGACATTCAACTTACACTTTATTAGTGACACCAGTTTCCTGCAGAGTTTCTAAGAATTCATAATCCTTATGAAGATATTTCTCCCTCAATGTTGGAACAATTGAATTGCCATTAGTTGTGCTTGTCATTGAAGCACTTCTTTGCTGCTGTAGATGACCACGAGCCATTACTGACGCTGTTGTACCAGAAGTTCCATATGATGTTCCACTAACACTACCTGACACAACTCCAGTTGTACTAGAGCCTAAATTCGGTGCGTAATGCATATCACAGCTGGCTGTTAATAATTCTCTCGTACTAGACGTTGATGATGTAGCCGACAAGGGTTGCTTAACTAATGTGCGTATTGGTCCACGAGCGGTGGCATCATTATTGCGTAGAATAGCACCACCTAAACCCGATGATCCCACCGATGTCGATGAGGTAGAAATCATCGACAACTGTGGACTGCTTGAAGGCGGTGTATTGGGGAAAAAGTGCTGTTGTTGCGGTTGGTGGTGGTGTTGCTGTTGCTGCGAGTTGTTGTGCTGTTGATGTACATTGGGTAATGGTGATTTAAGGAATTCCTCTTTTTGCTTAATAGATTCACGTAAGCGTATCATTAAATCGCTAGTGTCAACAGCGGCATTTGAAGCATAAAAAGCGGCAGCGTTTTGTTGCTGTTGCAATTGTTGTTGGCGGGTTAATACTGTTAAATTTGCTGGTGGAGAACTGTAATTAAAAAAAAATAGAAAACAGATTTTAAAAAAACTTAAGAAACTGTGGACATACATATGATTGTTTTATGTATAATATTGTGGCAATAAAGAAAACACGATTATGTAAAATTATGTCATTTTTGGGCAAAACACTTTTCAGTTTTTAAGTCAATTATTTAAACATTTATTTCATTTGTAATAAAAGTTATAAGTGGTATTCGTTTAATCGCTTCGCTTTTAGACATCTTAAACTTAAAATTTTATAAGAAAGTTTACGGGTTTAAGAGGTATAAGAGGCATATAAGCGATTAAACGAATACCCCTATTATTTTTCTTTATTTCTCTACTAAATAAGTTAAGTTAGATCGTAAGTTGACACAAGTTATTATTCCAATAAATATTTCATGTTAAGAAAGATACATATAAGCAAAACGTATTTTCGCTTTAACTTCCTAAAAAACCGCTTAAATAATTAAAAAAACAATACTTTTAAATTGCGAAATTATAATGGTATTATTAAATTAGTTTTCGCTTAAGCCGCCTTGAAACAAGTTTTTCTTTTAGTCACAGAAATGTGTAAAATTTATTTAGTTTAAGTAACATATATTTTTCTACAAAAATTGAGTGAAGAGTAAAGAAGAAACTGTGGTATTGGCTTAGGACTTTTATAGAGGAGTTTGAAGTTAGTCTTTAAAAAAAATGAAGACATACATTTTTGGGATATGGTCATTTCCACTGAAATGTCAGCCGCAGTCAAAAAATTCAAAGTCTAAAAGAGTATGTTTTTCAAACATATTTTTTATAGGGAATCTATCAAATTTAACTAATATAAACAAATCTTACATTTACTCGTAACACATTTTGAAATATTCGAATGCAAAGTCGAACAAGAGCAAAATATCTATTTTAAACATTTCTATTGCATGTTTTGACTTGAATTTGAGAGGTATTATGCATTAACATTTGCTCTTTTAAATCTCGGTTTATATTTAAAGAGTATAAAAAACTAGTAACAGCGTTATATTCGGCTATACCGAATCCTATATACCCTTCACTACGTTCTCT
>NDXZ01013838.1:0-15342 GCA_003055125.1 Paykullia maculata
AATTATATTTGTAACAATTTTATAAAAAAATATTCGAAAAGGATGTTGTTTGAGCAGAAAATCGTTCGAAACAAATAACTCAAAAGAAAAACAAAGTGATGACTACAAATTTAAACAAACTAATGTCAAAGTTAAGCTTGTAATAAATTGTAACAAATTTTCTGGGATTTTTTTGAATAAACCATTCACAATGGAAAGAAAGGTTACACAAAAATATAGTCCAAAATAAATTATCTGCAGAGAAAATCATAACAATTTTCCACTTTTTTGTTTTGTTATCAAAGATATCAATGAAAATTTGTCTGATTGGTTTACGTATAATCCTTCTCTCTGTCAACTTTTTTATGAAAAAAAGTCTCTATATAAAAAATTAAGTTTACTGCCAAATCACATATAGTACAAATTTCTTAATAATGAAGAAATTTAAAAATTTTATAGCAAATTTTCTCAGGTACATTTTTTTTTTTTAAATAGTTAAATAGTCAGAAAAATTCTCTATTTAAAAATTAAATTTAATACCAATTTTTTACAATAAAAATGGGTTAAAAAATGTCTGTACAGAAAGGACTATAAGGCGTATAATTAATTTTTTGATTTCTAATAACCATTATTCATACGCTTTGATCATTTTATATTATTTTTAGTGCAATAAGATGTGAGTTAAATACAATCAATATCCTGTCAACCAATAAAAAAATGTATTTAGCAAAAGTGGTTACCCATAGTGCAAAGTAAAGGTTTTCATTAAAAAAGTAAGAGCGCTATATTTGTTTGTCCCAAATCTTATAAAGCCTTCCCAAAATGTGGCCTATTTGGATAAATGGTCTAATTTTTTCAAGTAAAGGTTGTTTTTTATAGAGATATAAAACTTTAAGTTATAAACTGGCGGCCATTTTGTCAGCTTTCAAATGATTAATGTTAAGTTTGGTTTGGCATTTCAACCTGAATAGACTGACGCCTGAATAACGCTTCCAAAACGGCCGAAAAGAAGATTGCCGTTGATCCCGATTTTCATAAGCGAATTTTGCTTAGCGATGAAGCTCACTTTTGTTTGAATGGATACGCTAATAAACAAAATTGCCGTATTTGAAGTAATGATAATCCTCAAGTGTATATTGAGACACCCTTTCATCCCGAAAAACCGACTGTTTAGTATACTTTATGGGCTGGTGGAATAATTGGTCCGTACTTCTTTAAAAACGATGCTAGTCAGAACGTTACAGGTAATCATCACTGCTTTAGAGCAATAATTAAAGACTTTTTCGTTTAGAAATAGAACAACCATGACGTGCAAAAGCTGTGATTTCAACATGACGGCGCAACATGTAACACAGCTCGTACCATAAATAATTTATTGAAGAAAACGTTTAGTAACCGCATAGTTTCACGTTTTGGACTCGTAAATTGGCCTCCAAAATCACGCAATTTAACGCCGCTAGACTATTTTATGTGCGGATATGTAAAGTCACTAGTCTACGCCGATAAATCCAAAATGATTGACCACTTGGAGGACAACATTCACCACGTTACTGCCGATATACGGCCACAAATGTTGAAAAAAGTCATCGAGTCCGAGCCAGTCGTGGCGGTCATATGCCAGAAGTCACATTTAAATTATAACGCCAGAAGATTACCATTCGAATAAAGTAAATTTCTTGTCAATTTAAAAAATTCACCTTTGTTTTATTCCATTTGAAAGTTATATACCTTTATAAGAAAAAACACCCTTTATATCTGTAGTATAAAAAAAAAAAAAAATAGGCAGTCGTCTCTTTTACTCATATCTCAGCCGGTTATTGATGGATGTTGCCAGTTTTCAATATCGATTTTTTCAAAAATATCTCCAAAAAATTTAACCAGATATAGTTTTAAGTGACCTACGCGAGCTATGCAAACTTGATTTCAACCAACACACAGACAGATGGATAGACGGTCATGGCTGAATCGACTTCCGATTCAGAACACACAAGTGAAGAATTCCGTTTCTCAAAGATAATGAAAATAAAAAATTATATAAGTATATAAGTGCTCTTTCAAAAGCAAATCGGAGATTTTTGTAAATTTTAGATTATTGGTGGAGAAAATGATCGAAAAATTTGGGGGGAAAAATTAGGAGTTGGCGGACCAAAATATTCAATTCGCTTTTAAGCACAGTTGCGGCTCCGTTATCACGTGGGGGTGTTTTGCGGCATCTGGAGTTAGAGAGCTTCACTCTTTTAACAAGACAATTAATGCTCAAAACTATATACAGATCTTGGCAAAAAATGTTCCACCAAGAGTCGCTTAATTGGATTTGCCTGGACATTGGATCTTTCAACAAGACAATGACCACAAGCATATATCCTGTTTAGCGAAAGAATGGCTGGTATACAGAACTCCAAGCCAACTTTGTCATCCATCACATTCCCCAGATCTCAATCCCATTGAGAATATTTGGGATTATTAAGACTGAAAGATCCATAATAGAAACATAATTCACCAAGAAACCCTAGAAGAGCTTAAAGAGAGGAATGGGCCAAAATTCCAACCGAGTGCACCAAAAAAATGGTGCAATCTATGCCAAATAAATTAAAATGTGTAAAAACAGCCAAGGAAGGCCAAACATTTCCAAAAAAATTATGAAATTTATGAATTTATATTTAGCTTTTATGTAAGTTATACTAACTTTTGAGGCGTTATTTTTCAACTTTTTTGTTTAAAAGTGTAAACAAATAAATGGAAGTAATTTTGAATTATTTGTTACATTTTACGATTAAAAATAATGATTAAACTATTTTGTTTTTGAAAGAAAATCTATATAAATATAAGTTTTTATTTTCATTTTCTTAGAGAAACGGAATATATCACTGGTGTATACTCACTTTTGACTCTGATAGTATATACTTTATAGGGTCGCAAATTAATATGGTAGAAATTACTAACGGAATGACAAACCTATATATACCCTTGCCACATGTGTAAAGCGTATAAAAATATATAAATAAGACACACAAAAATTTATTTATACATAACCATTGGTTGTTGCATGTCAAATATGTTAGTGTTTACGTTGCTGAATGTTCATGACATTTAATAAAAATTTACAACAAAATTACTTAACTTATAAAAAAAGACAATGTCATGGCCACTTTTAGTATTGTATGTTGTTAAAATTGAAAAAATAATAAGAAATACCAATTGTAAAATAGTAAGAAATTTCAAAAATATTTATAAATATTTTCTAAAGGTCATGAAAGAAAATATAACATTAAATAAAACATGGAAAGCACAATTTGATATTGTTATGTCTGATAACAAAGAAGTGTATAAAATTTGTTATTTTTAAGGTAAAGTTAGTATGTACATGCACAATCATGTACGGTAATCAAAGTTGTATAATTTCTGCTTATAAAAGAAAATGCAATTGAACAAAGGAATATGAAAGTAAGCCCACCATTTAATATCTATAATGTGTAATCTAGGTACTTGTACTTTTAGATTTAAAAAAAAAATTCACAAAATAAATGTTATACATTTTTGAGATGTTTCTTTTTATATAACGATGTAGCACTCAGGGGATGGCCCTAGTTTATAAATTCCTAAATTCACAAATCAGGAGAAGAATGTTTGTAGAAATTTAATTAAAATTCTTCTACGCTAAAAGGGACTATTTAAATTTTATTTTTCCTATACGAAAAGTACGTTTTACAAATCAACTAGTCCGTCGATGAACGAACAAACGTAAATTTCATTTAAAAAGCAGTGTTAGAAATGAGTTCCCTTTCGGTGACTTTGAATTGATCCTGAACTCGTTTTAAGGGATGCTCTTTACAATATGTCCTATAGTGTGATCTACAACTCGAGATAGTTTTTTACCACAGTCAATAGCAATAAGTTTTTTAGCACTGTCCTATATCTGACCCTATCAAACGCTTTTAAAGTATCCACTTTCACCAATTTTACGAACAAAATACAAAGAGATCTTAAAAACTAACAACCGACTACTGAAATATCACGCTTTAAATGGTATAAAACAAGAAAATATTCCCATCTGAAATTGTTATGAACAGACAATTCAATACTTGCGTTCTATTAAATAAACAACTAACGCTAATTACATTTTATTGTTATGGTCATATGGCCAAATTCTAGCAGTAGAGCCAATGATTATGACTATATTTTTTTTCTCTAATTAATATTTTTATTTCGTTATTTGTTTCAAACTATTAAACTACTATTGATATTTAAATAAACATATTATTAAAGAACTAAGCAAATGAAAAGTGAAGACTCTTATGATAAAAAAAGTATTTAAATAAAACAAACATTTTCTCCAATAAAAATACTTTTCAAATTAATAGAAGAAATAATATTGGTTGTCACATCCCAACATACTGTTGCTTGATAAGTGGACAGCATAATTTTACCATTTAGGCACTTACCATTTTGACAAAATGCTCTTTAATAAATTTATTTTTAAAGGTATATCCGTTAATTTTTCACCTAATTTTAATAAATACTTTTATAAATTATCGGTAACTTAGTTTCTTTTAATCTAAAACTGACAATCTCTTTGAGACAATGACTTTCTTCGTTTTACATATGTTGCACTATGGTTCGGCTTAAGAAACTGTTATTTGTGAGACTTTTGTGCAACCTTCAACAGAGCCTCAAAATTATTATCGCCCAGCTTTTTAACCATATCGTGAAATACGTTAAGCGTTGACATTGTTAACAGTTCGTAAGGTGTTCCAATTTCAACAGCGCGACCAGCATCCATTACCACAATTTTATCGCTGTCCATAACAGTGTGCAAACGATGCGCTATTATTAGAACAGTACAGTCTTTAAATTTCCCCCTAATTGTTGTTTGAATTAAAGCATCTGTTTGGGGATCAACATTAGCGGTGGCTTCATCCATGACTAAAATGCGGTTTTCCCTAAGCATAGCACGTGCCAAACAGACCAATTGACGCTGGCCCACACTAAAATTAGTACCACCTTCAGAGATTTTACTTAACAAGCCGTTAGACATATCGGATACCACCTGCTTTAGTTTGACCTGAAAAAGAGATAAACTTGATTTCAAATCTATTGCAAGGCTCTTAAATTGTATTGTACCTCATCTAAGGCCTCCCATAGTTTGTTATCTGAATACTCATCAAATGGATCCAGATTATAACGCATTGTTCCCGAAAATAGCATTGGCTCTTGCGGTATAATAGAAATTTTATTTCTTAAATCATGTAAACCAATTTTGTTGATATCTCTCTCGTCTATAATTATGGTTCCCTCATTGTAAGACAAACGAAAAAGCGCATTAATAAGAGAAGATTTACCAGCTCCCGTTCTGCCTACTATTCCCACTTTTTCGCGGGGCTTAATAATAAAATCTATAGACTTTAGTACACATTCGGATTTAGGATCTGGATTATAGCGTAAACACAAGTTATCAAATATAACTTTTCCCTCCTCGGGCCATGTTTTGGGCGGTTTTCTGTCAGGCTGTGATTCTAATTGTCCCTCTGGCTCTATAGCCTCATATTCCATAACTCTCTCCACTGATGTCAAATTATTTTCTAATTCTGCTGACTGACGCATACCCCACTGTACCATACCAGTCATGCTCATGGCCTGAGTAATGGCCAATCCCACATCGCTGCCGTGTTTTGGTGCAAACACAAAAAAACTTATTGTGATAATGGCTAAGTAAACGACACAACAGCAATCGAGCCAGTAACCAAAGGCACGACTTGTGGCCAAAAACATAAAGAAACCAGAACTGTGTAGATCCTGATAATTGTCAAATTCGGCAATTAAAACCTGCTCAGCATCAAAAGCTCGAATGGTGGCAAGACCATTAAGGGAGGCACCCAAGTGAGAGTATATGGGAGAGCGAGCTAAAATATAAATGTAAATAATATTAAGAAACAAAACATATCAATTCGTTTTTTACATACTTATGGCTTCTAGTCTCTTAACATCCCTTGATGTTTTTAAATAGAATGATCTCAAATAATAGAAAAACAACACGAGTACTGCAGTGACCAACAAATACCAGGGGTTCACTAAAGAAAGAACCACCAAAATACCAAATAAAGATAAAAATATTTGTATCACCTCCATTAAAACACTTGGTAAAATTTCATCCACCTGGCCCATATCCTTGGAAAAACGATTGAGAATGCGGCCAGACGGGTTTGTGTTGAAAAAATACATAGCTGCACGGGTAACTCCCAAATACATGGCATTATGTAGCGAAGTGGAGGATCTCATTGCCAAATTAAAGAACAGAAAACTGCGACACATGGAGAAAGCAATTACAGCCAAATTAAGGCCGGTGAAAATGTAGATGTCCACATAATCTTGAGTATTTTCTCTGGCCACATTTTCATGTTTGTTAACCCTTTAAAATGAAAAAATGCAATTAAAAAACGAAATTTTTGAACTATCTATTATGAAAACTCCAAATGTAAAACTTACCAATATGACAAGAAGTAATCAGAACCTGAAGCAACAACCTGAGCAGCCAAACAAAAGAAAACCATTGAAGACAAAATAAAGATTCCACCACTACTGGTTAAGTATTTCCTATAAAGTCTTAGACCAATTTTACCCTCCTCCCTTGCCTCTTCCACTTGCTTAGATGCGTTATTGAGATCTACGGACTCTACCGTTGAATTAATTGAGTTCTCACTTATAAGGCGTTTTCTTAACTTAAAATTTTTAGCCTCGAGCAATTTTTCCGCTTGGTCTTCCTCAGCAAACGATAATAATTTGGCAAAATCTAAACCACTTTTCTGCATAGACTCGTATGAACCCACAGCACTTATACATCCCTTATCCATTAAAACTATTATATCTGCTTGTTCGAGAAGTTGTAATTGATGTGTCACCAGTATGACTATGTGCTCACTTAAAAATCCTTTCATGCATTCGTCAAAGAGGTGACGTCCTACATGGGTATCCACAGCGCTAAGGGGGTCATCGAGCAAATAAATATCGGCTTTCCGGTAGACAGCACGTGCTAAATTAATGCGAGCCTTTTGACCACCCGACAAAGAGGCACCACGTTCTCCCACGATGGTCTTGTCCCCGTAGGGCAAAAGTGCAAAATCATGTTGTAGGGCACATTTTTGTACTGTAATATTGTAACGCTTCTTATCCATGGGTAGACCAAAGAGTATATTCTGACGCACAGTGCCGCTAAAAAGCCAAGGTTCTTGAGAAGCAAAAGACAATACTCCGTTTACATTCATAAGCCCGGATATGGGAGGGAGCTCTCCAAGTATGGCTTGTATTAAGCTGTAGAAATTAGAAGATTTAACATTCAAAATTTACTAAAAGAAATTTATCGTAAGTGAAGATTTAATGAAATTTTCCTGCAAAAATTAATCACCTTGATTTACCTGAACCCACAGGTCCAATAACAGCCACCAAAGATTTGGGTTTTATATTCAAATTAATGTCACTTAAGCTAAGCTCGACTGATTTTAAATCCCACTTGGCTTTAAAATTGCGTATACAAATGCCAGCCTCTATTTTCTTAGCAGTTATTGGCAGGCTTGACGTTTTACCATTTTCGCTAACAAAAGCACTGGAAATAATATTGGCAGCATTTTGTACCTTTTTAGCAGTCAGCGCTGTCTCCTCCAACATCATGAAAGTCTGCAAGCGATTGAATGTCACAACAGTTTCAGCAAATTGTTGTATGGCTTGAGGAAAGAATACGGTCATAGTAATTTTTAATACATTGTAATAAGCTGTAATGACAAATGCCTTTTCTGCCGTCAGAAAATTCCCCAATAACACAAAACCCACCAAACTGGCAAATACAGATATTCGGGTAACAAACATTATAAAAGAGCCCATCATGCCACGAATATAGTTGACAAAACGTATGGCTCTCATTTCTTTGTGTCTCATAAGGTTCACCATCTTGCCGAAGGGATATTCCCAGGCATACATTTTAATAACCTGTATGCCAGCGATAATCTCAGTCATCATGCGCACACGTTCATCGGTGCAAAGGGCTGTACGTAAACGTAGTGTTGAGGTTTTTTTGCCCAAAAACCCTTGCAAAGGAATAAACGGTAACATAATTGCAATACCGAAAAAGGCACAAAGACCAATCTGAAAAAGAAATTATTGTAGTGAAAAATAAACTAAGATATCTGAAGTTCCTTCATACTTACCTTTAAATACATTAAATATGCAACAAGCATTGAAGCAACCGGACCTATCCATAAATAGTGAATATGTAACACGGACGTATCAAAGCGACCCACATCATTCGATATAAGATTTACCACTTGACCCGAAGTTGTACACCCCATGCTGGTTTTACTCAAACGTAAAGATTTGCGATAAATTAAACTGCACAAGGCAACACGTATTTTCATACCCGAATGCTGTAAGCCCAACATATTGGGGTGAAGAAGGAGTACACTTAAAGCGTTATTCAATATAACACCTGCGGCATA
The DNA here is from genome assembly GCA_003055125.1 of Paykullia maculata. NCBI lineage: Eukaryota > Metazoa > Arthropoda > Insecta > Diptera > Rhinophoridae > Paykullia > Paykullia maculata. Next base: position 8,463 of record NDXZ01013838.1, read on the forward strand.
AAGGTAGGCATTGGATCTGTCTTTAGCACCAGCGTCGGCAGTGGCATAGAATGACATTAATTTACTTAAAAAAAAGGGCTGCATGCATCTACAGAAATAAACACAAAAACAACAACAGGACGATTTTATTATAGAGACAAAAAGGAGTCTACGTACATTCTCCAACGAAAATTATAAAAAAATTTTAATAAATTGAAAATTTACAATATTTATAGAACATTTTTACAGACCTTTTCTTTTAATGGAGAGTTAATAAATTTTTGGAAAAGTTTTTTAAAGTAAACATTTTGTATAAAATTTCAAATTTTTTTAAGAGAACATGTATTATTCGAAGTTTAAAGAAATATTAATAAATCTTGTATAGTCAGCCAAGGACTTTTTTTTAGTTATTAAAAAATCCAAATAAAAATTAAAGTTTTTGTTTATAACGAATAAAAAAACTTTTAGGTTTACTTTTACATGATTTTCCATTAAAAGATTATTACACCGCGTTACACACATTCTGTCTTATGAATCAAATATACTTTTGCGGAAAGGGAAGAAAAAATAAAAATACACGTTTATCGGCGATTTTCATGTAGACGTCAGAATTTTTTTCATATATTCATATATTTTTTTATTTAAAAATATTAAAAAAAAAATTAGGGAAAATCTGAAAATTGATAAAAAATCTTTTTTTTTTTTTTAAATTTGACGTGATACAGACATTTCCACGAGTCTGTCTGCAAAAATTCAGTTCGATTGGATCACGGAAAAAGGGTTAAAAGGGTCTTTTACACAGGCTCGTAGTGTCCGTCTGTCCGCCAGTGTGAAAGACTTTAATCGATTTTTAACCCTTTTTCCGTGATCCAATCGAGCTGAAAATGTCTGTATCACGTCAAATTTAAAAAAAAAGATGTTTATCAATTCTCAGATTTTCCTGAATTTTTCTTTAATATTTTAAAATAAAAAATATATAAAAAAAATTTTTTTGACGTGTACATGCAAATCGCCGATAAACGTGTATTTTTATTTTTTTCTGCCCTTTCTGCAAAAGTATATTTGGTTCATAGGACATAACAAAAGCTCGTTTTTGTAACGCGGTGTTATTAAACAATTTTAAATTTTGTCAAACACTTTTTGTAAATTTTATGTAAATAAGTTACTGTTTATTTTAAATTCTCTAGAAAAAGAAAATTATTGAGAATTTTTAAAAGGAAATCACCCTAAAGTTTCTATAAAAAAATATTTAAAGACATTTTAATAAAAAAAAAAATTTATTAAAAATTTTCTTAATAGAAATTTTGAGAAACATATATCGAAATACTTTAATAAAAAAAGTTATGAAATATTTTCTCCAACCAGACTTACCTCAAACCAATTTCAATGGTAAATAATGAAATACCCAGCATCATGTAGTGGAAGCCAAATACCTTAACGGTGGCCTTGAAAAGGCTGGGCTCCTTATTTGTGCCTTTAACTTTTTTACATTGTTCTTCCCACGCAGCGCTTAGTTTGTTGCCTACAAATTCTGTAAAGCGGAAGAGAATAATTATACCAAGAATGATACGGATGATTGTTTATAAACAAAGATATTATTAACAAAAAAATAACTAAATTTATATAATTTGTTTTTGATGTCGTTTTGGCTTTCTTACCATCACTCAGTTCTTTTATTAGGATGTGAATTTCGTTGATGTAAGATCAAATTTATATATTTTTTTTAATCCATATTGAAGCAGTCTATTATTTATTATTATTATTTTTTATTTCTTTTAAATATAACATTGAATTGATCTATTATGAATGGGTGTCATCAACACTTGTCTTTATCTTCGTACAAATGCAAATATATGTTTATTCACTTTATATTTATATGTACTTTTGACACTTTATTCTACATATAAGGTTTGTAGGAGAATATATTTTATTTTTTTTAGTTTCCATACCTGATTTATGTTCATTTAAAGCCCGATAAAGATCACTTTCGTTTAGCACTCTTTTGCGACCCTTAAAAAATGTGGGCATCGTAAAGCTTAAATAAAAATTTATAAAATAATATAAGAAAAAATAAGTTAGAATCTTTTATATATATTGTTTAGTCTTTATTCTTAGAGTTAAACAAAATAGAAAAGCCAATAGATTCCTCCCTCCTTAATAACAGACCCCCATATTTATAAACAATTTTTAAGTTCAATAAGTTCAAATTTTTTTTATAAATATGGGGGTTAATCTTTAAGTATTTAAGAATAAAAAAATAAGTTAAACAAGGGCTTAAAGCACATTGGACTTCATACTATTAAACATTTCTTTAAGTAAAACAAACCAATTTGATAGTTAATTGTACTCTACAGCATCTGCATTCTAAATAAAATGTTTTTTCTCAAAAAAAAAAAATCTAAGCGACTAAATCGTTCTTTTTTATTGTTTCAACTAAATCTGGTTTACATTTATATAAATTTTCTTTAATCAGCATATTTTGATTTTTTTTTTTAATGACATTACATCGCACACACGCACGTTTTGCATTTGCTTGCGAGAAGGGATTTTTTAAAAGTATGTTTTAGAAGCAACTTGTTGTTGTTATAATGTTTATAGTAAAGATTGTTGTTGAAAGCAACATTTAAGAAATATTTAAATTTCTTTTGAAGGCATTGTTTAATTTAAGAAGCCCTTTAGAAGTAACGGTGGTCTTAAAATGCTGCTACTTTTGCTTTAATCGCTTAGTTAATAAAGAAGATTTCAACATACACGATTGTGACAACACTAAAATCATTGCCAAAACACCATAAGATCTAGAAAAATTAACCCTTTGATGCGTTTTATTGGCCGATGAAATCATGGGTCCACATTTACATATATACATATCGTCGTTCGTAAATTATTTTGTTCTATAAATAGTGTTCGCAAAATAGCAAAAATTGAGATAAAATCAATTTTTTGTTATCATTTATAGTTTTCGAAATATGAGACATCGACTTTGTGCTATACTACACTTTAGTGAAAAACTTCGTCAGTTATTGTGTATAATATGTATAAAGTCGTGAATATAGAACAAGAGCGGAGCAAAAATTCAAAAGAAAAAAAAAATTTTTTATTTTGTTCTATATGCAAGCCTTAATTAAGTTTGTTGTCATTTGGTGGTCTTTGCGTTTTATTTTTAAATTTAAAATATTTCTTTATTTTTTTTGACTTCATATTGTTAAATGAAATAAAACAAAAACGAATTAGAGCTCTATATTCGGCTGTGCCAAATCTTATATACCCTTCAATACGTGTAGGTATGTAATAAAAAGTGTATATACGTATGTATGTATCTATGTATGTATGTTTCTATGTATGTATAAAGATATGTATTGAAAACTTGATTTTTGTTATTATATAAATTTTTGTCCATATAGGTCCAATTAGTCCATTTGTTCATATATATAATTAATTTTTGTGTAAAAAAAGAGCTGTTTTTTTTGCTTACATCTTGTTTACTGACGGATACCAATAATGGGTCCGTAGGACATCAGGAGGCTGAGAAAAGTTGATTTCAACAGACGCACATGGCTAAATCGACTCCCTTATCTATGAGGATTTTAACATTTTTGGGGTCGCAAATGAATATTGAGAAATAACAAACAGAATGACAAACATAGGTATTTATTTGTATCCATATAGGATTTCGGCCCATATAGATTTTTTGCCGATATCTTTGCGGACTCTGAGCCAATTGGTTTAATATGTCTGTAGTTTATCCAAAAACTGCAATTGTCTTTTTTGTCTAATTTTTAATACAGATTTTTCCGTAATAATTTGGGGAATCCCAACAAAAAAGAAGGTTTTTTTGTTTGCTTTTTACTATTTTCAACAAAAAAAAACAGCATACATACCATAACTTTATTAACTAAGTTATTCTATGACGTTTGTCTTGTAAATATAAACAAAAGCTGTAAGTGGAGAATTTTATTTTTTGCAGCGCAAATAAAACTAATTTGATTATTTACGCTTATCTAGTAGTTAGTTAATAAGAAAAATAAAAATGCAGAAGAGTGCCCAGTGTTTGACTTCTCGAACACTGTAGTTTGATGGTAAGTTACACTAATACAAAGAAAACCAAAAGTTTTTTTTTGCTACTATTGAAATTTTAGTCATTTCTTTATAATACTACGTTTTTACTTTTAAAATATTTTTATTTTTTACACACGATTTCCAGTTTTTAAAATTAGTCTAAACGTCAACGTTTTTTCTTTTTTTTTTGTTACAAAAAGGGGGGGGTGCAGTGGGTAAGAACTTTAAGGTTTACATTTAAAGCTAAACCCTAACAATATCTAATTTTATTTGAAAAAAATCTAAGTTTAAATTCAAAAAAGAAAAATACATTTTAAAACACATGAAATTTACTGTTCGATTAATCGAACACTGGGACTATATGGGTTAAGTTTAAAATAATGTAAAATTATATGAAAACAATTTTTGTTGCGTAAAAATACGTTGCTTTTTATTCCTTACAAAACGTTTACTTTTTGTTCTATATGCTATAAGAGTTTCGTAAATCAGTTCATATATCACAAAGCACTTCTTTTTTAAATGCGTCTTACTCCTAAACGCGTTTCGAAAGATGAAAAATTTTTTCTTTGGTAAAAAGGTCGCGAACATTTTATCGGTTCAGTTTTTTGTAATTGACAATTAAACTCTAACTTGGATTTTTCAAAAAACATTTTTGTCATATAGAACACAATAATTTACGAACGACGATATATATGTACGTATGTATTTATATGTCCGATACTTGATTCTTTATGATATTAACTTTAGTCCATATTAACTTCCCTATCTATAAGGATTCAGAATATACATATATACTTTATGGGGTTGCAAATGATTATTGTAGAAATTACAAACGGAATGACAAACTTATATATTCCCCCTTATATTACCATAAATTGGCAATATTTTAACCAAAATGATAATGGAGGGCAAAAAATAAAATTTTTAGTTTTGTTCATAATCTTGCAGTCTAACAGTTTTACAAAATGATTAGATTTGTAAATAGCTTAGAAAGAAATTTAATGTTTTTTCAAAAAATATGTTATTAACAAACGTGTTTAAATTTTTTTTTAAACACGCAAGTGCTAAATATATCTCTTTTTGTATATTTTTTTCCAACCAAATTCAAATCTTTAAATTTCAGACAAGAATATATTATGACGCTGAATTTACGAAAAAGTGTGGCCTTTATTTGTTCTATGCCAGCCCTTCCTTAATATGTTTTTTTTTTCAAAATATAAGCAAGTAAGTTCTTATTGATTTTGCTGTTAAAAATTTTTTTATTACTTATTTAACCATGAATTTAATCAAAGGGCAAAATACTGCTCTTCTAATAAAGCTTACTCAGCATATTCTTAATTGTTAAAAAAAAATATTATATGACGATTATAATCAGTTATTTTTAACGTTTTTAATAAAAAATCTTTAGTTTTTTTTTGTTTTATAATTCCTAAATCCGCGTGCATGTAAACAGTTGTATATCAAGCCTTTAGCACCTTTAAAGGATGTTAATAGCTTTAAAAAAAAGTGTTACAAAAGAAAGCGGCATAATTATTGGTTTGAAAAAGAAACACAATTAATCTTTTTTATAAATTCAAGGGTTAAAAATTTCACTTGAATAACATTTTTAATTGAGCGTTTTATTTTGGTTAATACTTTTTCTCTCTCTCTCTCTCTCTCTCTCTCTCTTCAAATCCTTTGCATTAATCCAATGAAACTGGCACCATTAAAACTCACCAAAACATTAACGATGAGAAAATATTCGAATGTTGACGCGGATTTTCCGGCAATTTATCAGCCTTAAAGGATTGCATTTTATTAAAGATATTTATTTTATTATTTTGTTTTTATTTTCTTATTAACTTCGTTAAGATTTATTTCTTATATATAAATATTTTTTATTTAATTTAGGTGCTCGCGCTCCGACTAACTAAAAACTAATGATTTAAATTGTTTGCAACAACTGTAGAACCACCTCGGATCGTAAAAAAAATAAATACAAATTTCAATGATTAAGCTTCTTCTTTATTTTTTATCTTACTTTTAATTTTTTTTACTTGAAATCAAATATAAAAAACGACACTTTAAATTAGCGTCAAAAAACATCTTTTCATTGTTTTCTTATGTCTTGGCAGAAAAACACAATAAAAAATTGATTAGAGTTGAAAGATTATTTAAAAACCTGACTACTAAACTGTATATTTAAAAAAAAAATTAATATCAAAAAATATATTATAACAATGATTTGACGAATTGTTATCACCTCACCCCAATTAAATTGAAATTTCGTGGTAGCTTGATTGAGGTTTATTATTATTTGCCGTTTAAAGGTGTAGGTTTCTAAGTAAAATGCCATTCTAATAATATTTATAAATAATTTAAAATAAACGTGTTAATTTCACCATCTAGTAACTACAAACATTAACATGTTGATTAACAGTTTAATCAGACACAATGCCAATCTTGCCAAATCTGCAACTAATGGAATGAGATAAGAGTTCCTGATAATTATATTGTTTTATTACCTGAACATATTATTGTTTATGTATTTGCAAACAGACGTGCAGTTAGTTTACGGCAATATTTATTAATGTGCTTAATTAGCTGGCATTAAGAAAATTATTAAGATTTATTTGAATGAGGCTGTTTGCAATGATCTACAATAGAGGAAAATTTAAAGTGAAAAAGAACAAAGTTAAAATGATAATTATTTGACTTATTCATCAGATAGTTGCATAAAAAAATAAACATTTATATCACATAAGACAGGGCTCAGCTGAGTTCATTTATATATACTTTTTATTACTTAATTTAGGATTTATTACAAAATAAAATTTTTTCCGCGTTTTTCATAAACAATTTTTAT
>NDXZ01013842.1:6727-20615 GCA_003055125.1 Paykullia maculata
AAAAAAAAAAAAAAAACAAAACGAAAATAATTGACACTTAAGTCTGTTGGATATGGAAAGTAGTATTTGACGGATTTCGAAATTAACAACGACAGGAAATCTTGAGAACAAAAAAAAAAGTAGAAGAAAATAAAGTAGAAATAAATTAAGTAGAATTTTTCTTATAAATAAAATTGCAATTGACATAAACAACGTAATGGTTGGATGAATAAACATTTAGATGCTAGTGGTGTTGAGGAAATGGATGTATTTAAGAATGATTTGTTTTTAAACAAAACTCCCTTAATTTATTTATGAGCCACCACTGTTGCTTCGTACAGTTGTACAACAACATAATTTGCTACTAAAATAAGAACAATAACAAGAAATAAAAGTTAATTTTCTAAAGTAGAAAGAAAGCTAATCAGAGATAATGCAATCAATATACACAATATACATTCATGTGTAGATGTTACACTGAAAGAAAAACATTAAGTTGTATGTACAAAATAATTAAAAATTAAATAAAATACTTTAATGTAAGCAATAGATTCCTAAATATTTTTATTTTTTTGGGGCGGCCTGATTGAGTTGTTGTAGTTGTGTTCTTGTCTACAGATTGGATTCCCACCCGAGACTTTATAAGTCTGTTACACTATAACGAGCAATACTTAAATCTTAGCAACTCTGCATGTTCTATTTATTTAAAATTGAATTTTTAAATAAATTATTATGTTGAATAAATCAATAAAAAAAACTATATAGATTCCAAAGTTATCACAAAATCATGTAAAAGTTTCTATAACTTTCATGTAAAAAAAATTTTTTTCTTTACTTTCCTGAAAGATTGATATGTCTTGCCAGAAAGACGATGGATTTCTTTAATATATTTCTACATACATATATTAAAGAAAAAAATATTTTAATTATTTATTTACTGACCATTTATTTAAAATAGCATAGAATCCCATATTAGTTTCACAAATGTAGCAAATATATCAATTATGGAGTTGAACGTCAAACTGATTGTGTTACAATTGTTTTCTATTTGTGAGGTTATGTTGATGGTACATATTTGCAAATAGTCAAAGAAGAAAGAATTTCTCAAATTATTTTCTATACCTAAAACATAAACCTTTTTTAACAGAAAATTTGTATTACACTATTCATAAGAAAGAAGACTTTGTTATCAGTTACCAAATGTCTAAGTACATGTGTAGTTAACCGAAAAGTGGTAGTGGTAAACCACACCTTTTTACAAGGTAATTGTCTAAAATAATACCAACTGTTTGTCTTCTATTAACATGTTTAACCATATGCTTGTCTTTCCGTCCATCCGTCAGTTCGTCTGTCCGTTCAGTTTAATGTTTTTCTACATTGTTTTAATTTCATTGTCAGCCTTTAAAAGATATTTAGTGGTGTAAGCATGTAATTTCTGTCCTTTTATTCCCTCTCTCTCTCTCTCTATCTCTTTTAACAGCAAACAAACTAAATACATACTAAAAAATGCATGTGTGGCCTTTATTGACATATTATTTACATTTCAACATTTAAAGAAGACAACAAAGAAGCCTGTAACCTGTTGCGCTTACTTCTCTTACGCACCACAACTCACCGCTTCTACACCAACCATAATTATTGAAATTTAATACATTTATGAAGATTGTGTTTGTTCTAGAGTTGTATTGATTATTTTAAAAGAAATATCATGTCAATTTATCAGCAGTGCATGGTTTAACATACATTCATACATATTCAATTAAGTTTAATTAAAAGGGTTGAACGAATAAATCAAGTATTTGTTTTATGAAAGAAAAAAAGGCGGGTCTATTATCTTTTTTAAGATTTCAATTTTAAAAGGAAAAGGTTTTGTTTTTCTTTACGAAATTTGTTGATATTCTTTATTTCCTAATTAAGTAAATATTGATTTGATCTGTTGAGTCTACTGTTTTTAAAAAGATAATTTATTGTACTCTCAGGGTGGGATTTTTAGAGAATGTATGTTGCATTTGTTATTTATATAAATTAGAGATTATTAAATGTTTATGATTAAATTGTTATTAATGTGTCAGAGTTTTTTGGTTTATTTTCAATATCATTATCACTGAATGCTTGATTTTTTTAAAGATTTTTTTAAAGTATTTATAGGATGTTTGAATTAAGGTCACAACCTTGCTACACATCAAATTGATAATGAAAAACAGGCAATCTTTTTTTGGGTTTTATTTATTAAATAAAATAATATTGAATCAAGTAAATCAATAAATGTTATACAAAGGTATAACATTTTTTAAAATTCTTTTTTATAAACTTTCTACATAAAAAATTGCTTTTAATAAAAACTTGTTGATAGGATACTTGGATATAAGCGAAGTTATCTGAGTTGGTTAACTGCATTAGTAACAGGACACGCTTATTTCAGATACCATCTGACCAAGATGAAAATCGAGGAAGATGATATTTGTAGACTGTGCCTGGAAGAGGTTGAGACAGCAGAACCTGTTATATGTGAATGTCCAGCGCTAGCCAGCATTAGACTGAGGATCACAAGCAGGCACACACTTGGTTTGGGCGAAATGGGAAACCTCAGCCTTAAGCAAATGCTGGCAATTACATAAGACTCCATAATGAGAAAGAAGGTCGAAAACTACCAGTCTAGAGCAAAGAATTGTGTAAGCGCGTTACGCAGTGATGGTCTGACACCCGCCCCATACCAGTTGGTTATCGGAATATCACTGGGTGACGAAGGAGGTCGAAAAGGGACCCATAATCATAATGGTATGCTTCGGTATTCCTTCTACAAATATATACATATACTAAAATCACACTTTTAGCAAAAGTTTACTTTACAACTCCTTAAATACCCTTTTTTTATGACTATGATTACGGGCCATTGTTGTTAGGTTTTTTATATTTAGAATAAAAATTCAGAAAACTTTACAATCAACAATTTTTTTTCTTGTTAAAAATAAACAATAAATTCTCTATTCATTAATAAAGGTGCTTTGCCCCATCTTCCGATTTTAAAAGTTTCCGCTTTCGTTGGTTAATAGAGTAAATATGGATACTATCGGTATCACCCCAGGAGAATTGATATTAGGTGGTGGTGAGATTACAATAAGTAAAACTTTGTTGTTTTTTCGTTGTTACGATGTCAAAAACAGCTGAGTGAATCAACGCAAATTTTTGTTGTTTTAAAAATTTGCGGGAGCTAAAAAAGATAAACACAAACAACTTTTGACAGATAGATCTTTAATTTTGCAAAAAAAAAGTAGGTTAGCTGGCTCTTCAACACCACCTAGTACATGAATTCGCCTTGGTATCACCGTTATTCATTTATCGGTCCGTCTGTCCATGTAAACCTAGTCAGAGAAATTTTAAAAATATATTTATAAAACTTGCTACAAGTAACTTGTTATACCCAGGGATAGAACCTATTTTGGTTATAGTCGGCTCATGATTTCACCCGTCTCCCATGCAAATGACCTCCTTAATTTTGACTTGATCGGCAAAGTAATGCAATTTCATTGGTTTAAGGTTAAACTTTTTACTTAATAACTAAATCCTTTCTTGCAAAATTTATGCCAAATAAAAAGTTTTTAAAAGTTTTAAAGAAAAACAATTGACTAAAAAGGCTTAATTTATTTTAAGCAAAAAAAAAAAAAACAAAAACAGATTCTCAAACTGATTCCAATTTAAAACTGTTTTCCTACATACAAATATAACAAACTTTAAAAAACTCATGTTTAAATTATCTTTAGCATACATAGTTGCGTATTAACTGAAACCTTAACCTTCATAAGACCGATAAAAATTCTGGTATCAAAAAAAAAAAATTTCGCAAATAAGTTTAAAAACCTTCCTATCGAATGCTAAAAGAGTTGACCATAATCGACCCCAACTAACATACAAGACTCACTTTTAAAAATCATATTAAAAATATTAAATTTATCTAAACAAATTTGCCCACAAAAAATTATATTAAGACACAAAACTATTTACCAAACTTTTTCAAACTGGCCATAGCTACTACAGATATCCAACTTTTGAAAACCACCTAAACCTAAAATATTTTAAAGCTTTGGCTGATTAATATTTAAAGTCAGAATAACAATAAAAATTCAGCACAAATAATTGTATATTTTGAACACTGCAGCTCGGTTCGACCAACTAAAATTTTCGTTGTCACTGGGAAAACTTTTTTAAATTCTAATTTTATAGTAAATGTTCGATAAATTTCCTGTTAATGAAAAATGTTTGAAAACTCTTTTGTTTACAGAAAATAAAACATAAATTTTAAATTTATAGAAATTAGAAGTTCTTAAAATAAATGGACCTTTATTTTAAAAAAATTTTAAAGTTTTTCTATTTCAAAACAAACTTCGTTAGAAGCTTTTTATGTAGAAAAAATATATATTTTTTTCATTTGAAACTGCATTATAAAATATTTATTTAATTTTTTATTGTTTTCCAAATCCAAAACTTTTTTACAACAATATTTTCTTAACTGCTGCTAATAATTGTATTTTATAGGAAACAATTAAATATGACTCATTTCATGCACGAAAAATTTATTCATTCTAAGACAAAGCGATATAATATTAAAACGTAATTTATTAACAACAAATTGAACTTATTTGTTTACTCAACACACGTACACATTAGTATAACTAAAAAAAAAAATTAATTTTGTTAATTAAGTCAAATACTAAAGAAAAAATGACTTAAATGTTGTTACAAAAAATAAAAATTTAAATATAAACCTCCTAAATTTAATTTTAAAAAAAACTTAAGGTTTAAGAAAGTTCTAGTTTTAATTACTGAATTAAAACATAATTTATAATTAATTTTATTAAAAAAGAAATACAAAAACTAAGTGGAAAAACAAATTAAAACAGCAACAAGGAACAGCAGAAATGAAAACAAAAAAGAAAATAATTTTTTTATTTATAAAAACTTTTGCATTATCATCCATACAAAATGTAGAAAAATAATGCATTTTTTTCCATTAGGAACGTGACGGATGTGTGTTCTTATTTCTTTGTACTTCAAATAGACAAAGGCACACACAAACATACTCTGTTTTTTTCTATAAAATAATGGAAAATCTAAAACAAAAAAGCTGGAAAATAATAATGAACTAAGAATATTTATAACACCAAATGAATAAAATAATATTGTTTATATAAGTTTAGCGTTTCTTTTTTCTTTCGTTTCATTATCTTTTAGTTTCATTATCGGAATTATAAAAGTTGCATTGATTACAGTAATGCAGCAGCCTTCAATTCTTTTTTTGTTTGTTTGTTTCTGTTTTATTCAGTTTTCGTTACATTCAATTCATTCTCATTCATGCATTTATTTTTTGTTCCATAAAATTCAAACCCTATAAAATTAAATTTAAAAAATCATTTTTTCATGGTAGAGTAAGTGATGAATGAATATCTTTTTTGTTCCTTGTAATAAATACAATGAAAATGCTTCATTGAGTTTTGAAGTCTAAACGTTTACAAGTCATCAGGTTTCAACAAGAATCAAGTGATTTTTTTTTAAATCTATAGATTACCCGATTATTGCCATTTTTTGTTAAGTTTATAGAATGTATAGATTTTTCCACTGTTTTATTATAAAGTTAATAGAGATTGCGAAAATTATTGTGTCACATTGTTGTTTAATGTCTAGACAAGTATAATCTGTGAGGTATGGGCTAAATTATAAAGTTTAGAAGAGTTAACTATAACAAGTTTAAGGGGATTGGAATCAGGGGGCAAATTACGACATTCGATGTCGATCCAATTAGAATTCCTATACCAAATGTAAAGAAAACTCGCTCGATCGAACAAAATTTTGATCGATTTCGAATGCCGTAATTTGCCCCCAGGTAAAACAGAAGTTTCCTTCGAAGTATTTTTTTAAAGAAGGTTGTGGGGCTCGTGTAAGCTCTGACACTATAGTCTAACAAATAATTTTTAAGATCTTTTTTATTAAATAGAAAATTATCATTTACACTAAAGCTTACGCGATGCTCAAGTGTAAGGCATCTCTTAGCAAGAATATAACACACAAAATTGATCCTTCAAAATATCTTTCCACTAAAGTTTTTTGGAAAACTGTTTTGTGTGTAATGATAATGATCATTATGTCTCTTATGTAATGTATTGTTGTTTAAGTATTAATTTTTATTGTTTTATAATTACCAAATTATTTTATTTTTTTCATTTTATTTATGAGCAATTTTATATAACATTAAGATTTTTAAGATTTAATCTTGGGAACTACCAATAGTCTGTGATTTTTGTCAAATAATCTTTTATCTTTAGGTTTTTTTAATAAAGCAATCTGTTTTATTCACACCGTTTGACAACAATCATTGACCATTAGTAGTCGACACGGTTTAATCTTAAAGACACAAATTGTTTTTTTTTTAGTAGTGCCTTAACTAAGTTTGCACATTTATCTTTATGACAAATCTTTTTAAAGTTTTTAAATAAATAAAATATATGAGTCTATTAAACGTGTAATGGGGTGGAAGAAGAGTTTCAGTTATGTGAATAAATTTCAAAGTCAGATTGAAAAAAAAATTATTTGAACTTGAAAATTTAAATGTATGTCTGAACTATAGATTTAACTAAATTAAGTTTGAATCTTAATACAACCATAATCAATAAGACATATGTATACGTCTAAATGCAAAAATTATACACCGTCTGTACGACTTTTACAGACATATGAAATTACAACGGCCGAGGGCGAGTTTAAGTCGAACCCTTTATTAAAAATTCTCTCCCGTTAATTAGCAGTTTTTTAAGAACAACCAATGCTTTAAAAAAAAGAATACATGTATCATGTAAATCATTTTTAAAACCCGTTTTCCAGTCAGTTTTTAATCGAAACTTTTTCGAGTTATTTTCAATATTTTTTTATTGAGTTTACAGCGTAAGCGTAAATTATTTTCAATTCTTTTTTTAGGCGCGCAAGTGACTAATTAGTTTTTAATCATCAAAAGTTATCAAAGAAGACTCAGTTAGAAGATTAATCACAAAACAAACTTCCAAATGTAAGGCGGGTTAGGCAACGTAAATCGAATGACGGTGCAAATTAAAAATCGAAAGAACAACATTTTTACAACGTAATTTAAAGCATTTTTGATCGAGACGTCGTAAATTGTGCTATTTCTGCTGATAAGGCAATAATCGTTTAAGTGTTATTTTTCTTTGTGTATTAAAAATTGTACATAAAAAGATTAAAACAATTGGACAATCATTTATAAATTTATGATTTTACATTTATGTTACATATATACTTACTATTGTTAATTGTTTTGTTGCTTGAAATAAAACTTACCTAAAACGAAACAAAAAGAAAAAAAAAACATAATTAAATTTGAAAAGTTTATTAACAAAATTAATAAAAAAAGTTATATGTGTTACACAATATGTTTTTCACTTTTACCTATATGTACACACTTGCATTAAAAAGTTTCTCTATTTTTATATGCACTTAAATATTGCAATTTAGAAATTTCTCTAATAAAAAATAATATTATAAAATTTTTATCAAACATTAAAAAGCATAAATTATGCAACATGTTTTACTTATATTTCTCTACTAACTGCAAAGCTTTTTTATATATTTTTTTTTATTTAAACTTTAAAATAAATAATCGGTTTGAAAAAAATATATAAAGCTATTTTAACGACATTTTACAATTGTATAATTTTGGTTAAGTGAAAAATGTAATTATACTTACTTATCTACCAGTACTTAATATACATATTTGTTGTAAATATTTGTACATGAGATATTTTATGTTTATATGTATAAAGCATTTCTATATAAATGCATGTATGTGATACTACTCATATAAGTAGTATTTATGGGAAATACAGTGATATACATACATATGTATGTATGTATATAGTTGCCATTTTTTTTTCTAAAATTGTAAAAAATCGGGCTGACTTCACACCTTATTTGGGACAGAAACAAAAGAAGTTAACTATGAGAAAAAGTATTGTCATATTTAAGACTTTATAAATAATTTGTATAAAAAGTTCACAAACCTATGAGTTTTTAATTATAAAACAATTTTGAAATTGTCTTATATATAAAACTAGATGGACCCGGTCTGCTGGTTACTCCAAGCTTCCCCCTTTTCTACCAGTAAATTTAATTTAAATTTGATCAACTTTTTTACTAATTAACACTTCCGTTTTTCCCTTTTTTATCCCTTTACGTTTGAATTTCAAAAAAGTACCGAAAATGTATTCTTTATTTTTAGAGAAGTGACGAACGTAGTTTAAATTATGTCTCTATGTTTATTGGTTTAGTATTTATAAGGGCCCCAAAAAAGTACCAAAATATATTTTTTATCCGTTTTTACCTTCTAGGCCCTCGAACTTAAAAAAAGTACCAGACACCTGTTTACTTATTTTTTGAGTAGAATACAATGCTTTTTAAATTTTGTTTGTATCTTGTCTAGTTTAGCAGATATAAGGTTAACGATTTTTCCCGTTTTTACCCTTTTTTAGCCTCTATATATTTGAATTTCCAAAAATCCCTTCTTAGTGGATCAATACAATGAGGGAGGAACCCACAGTCCAAATTTCAAGTCTCCGGCTCTATCCGTTTGGGCTTTGCGATGATGAATGAATCAATCAAAAACCTTACTATTTTATATATATATATATGGGGTATTCACAAGCAACTTATGATGTCATATGCGCTAAAAATTTTAAATGGTTTGAGTACTTTGTTGTTGCTTTTTCTGTTCGGCCACGGATAGTTTACGACAGCACAATAAACATAGCAGTCAGAGTCATATTATTTTAGAACACTTTTAGTATGAAAAGCAACTTAAACCATTTAAAATTTTTAGGAAACATGACATTATGATATCATAACTTAGCTTGTGAATCCCTCAATAGATTGAAGATAATTTAAAAGAAGTATAAACTTCCACAATTTTTAATACTTAGACGAAAAAAATGATGTTGTGCATTAAAATATTTTACAAAAATAAAGAATCTCTAAGTTTCCAAACCCTAAGATGATAAATAGTTAAATCTGGTATCAATGGGTGTAATGTTTAAAACCATTTTAGATAGCACAAGTATGTATATATGCGGTCATCTAACTTTAAATAATATTAAATGAACATTAACAATTTAAATTTTTTTTTGGGGGTTGTATGACAAATACACAGCAAGTTATAAAACAAGCGTGTATTACACTTGCAAAAGTTTTTATGTGCTTTTGTGTATTAAAAATAATAGAGATCTGTATAAATAGAAAATATTTAAGACATTAAAGGAGACTAAATCGCCGATATGAGTTTAATTTAAAAAAAAAACTTTGGAAAGTCCAAAATCCTGGGGAAAAGCTACATATATTTCATAACATATGATCTTTATATACCCTTCACCATGTGTGGCCAAATGGTATAATTTTTTTCAAATATATTTGTAGTTTATTTCAAAGCTGCAAAACAATAATTTGTTTGTGTAAAAACAAAATTATTTTTTTGTGCGAAAAAAACGAGGCTCCTATTGGAGCTACGAAAACTTGATTTCAACATACACACGGACAGACGGATATACGGATAGACGGATATGGCTAAATCGACTTCCCTATCTATAAGGATCCAAAATATATATACTTTATAGGGTCGCAAATTAATATTGTAGATATTACAAACGGAATGACAAATTTGCTTGTATAACCACAAAAAAAAAAAGTTTTTATATTGGATTACCTCTGTTAATAAAAAAAATAGAATATTAATGAAAAAAATTTAGTTTGTCATGGTAAAGCTTACAAGCAATTAACAGTTTAGTCATCAAATCTAGACTACACTTAGTTGCAGAACATTTATTTACGCAACAACACTTTTTGTGTATTTTGTAAATGCGACAAACAAGACATCAAGACATTTATAGCAATATTTAAAGAAAGTGGTTGTTGAAGATAAAGGCCGAAGGAAAAAAGTACGTGAAATAAGTGGCCTACACTTCAGATCGTAAAAAGATGAAAAATATAGTGACAAATATATTTTATTAAAAAAAATTATTTTATATTTTTATAAACGTTTCAAACGCTTAAAGATACATCTAAAACTTTTTTTACTTGAATTAAAAAAAAAAAACACTTCCCGCTTCAGGTATGTATTTTGATAAAAGTCTTTGGCACGCATTCCGTGAAAGGGTCTTCATAAAAACAACAAATTCCTTAATGACTACTTTTTCTGCAAGTGTATTTTTTCCCTCGAAAAAAAAACACTCATTAAAGCCGCTAAAATACATTAATTAAATTTTGTCTCTTAACAAAAACAGTAACTCGTTTATGTTGCACGGTTTCCGTCTGCTTTAAAATGCAAAAAAATGTAAATGATTATTGTTTTCATTAAAATATATTAACAATCATAGTGATGAATGAATGAATGAATGACGTTGTAATTGACTGGCGGAACAAAATGCACAATCAGCCAAAAGTCTTACATTCTGTTGGTGTAAGTAACTGCAAGCTTGCACTTGTCACAATTTCCGCCGGAAAAGTAAACAACCATTCTCTATTCCACGCAAAATTAATGATAATAAATTACAAAAAAAATTAAAGAAAAAAACTACTATAAATTGCATTACAGCAAAAAATCTTAAAACAAATGTATATAAGTTGTAACGAAATTTTATACTCGATTTTTTTTTGTTTGTTTTTGTTTAACAAGTATTTTTCAATGACAAATTAATTTTAATTAAATAAAATTATTGCAGTTTTTGTTTTATCTAGAGACATAGGAGGGTAATATTATATGTATTAATTGAAGTCAAGCTAAAATATGAAAAATATGCTGAATTAAATGTATCCTTTATAATCCCGCAATGAAAACTGAACTATTTCCCTTTGCAGTTTAAAAAATTTTTTATTTTTTAGAACTCCATAGAAAGCAATAAGCATGCCTGTTAGATACGGTGAGTAATAAAAAAAATTCGTTTTAATAGAAATGTTAATTAATTGCTTTAGAAAATTGTAATAAAATTTTCCCACGGATATGACTCACAAAGTTTTCTGCGTTCTTATACCCTTCACCATGAGTAGCAAAGTTTAGTCTTTCCGTTGGCAATTTTAATTTTCAAGATTCATAAGTAAAAAAATATATTTTTTCATATTTTTTGATTGGAGGAGGTTTAAGGTTTTAACAAAAAACATTGTTGACTATGGTCACGGCATATGATCACAGAATATTTCAAAAATATTATGGTCACTAAAATCATATTTATGATTGGCAGAAACATATTATGATTGTAGTCATATTTTACGCCAATACCATAAACATATATACAGGGTGGGCCAATTTAGACTGACTGATTTGAAATGCTTATAATTTTTGTATTTTTTTTTTTTGCAGATAATACAGAATTTTATAATGTCATCATACTCAGTGGAAGAACGTGTAAAAATTGTTGAATTTTATTATGTTTCCGGACGATCAATTGTTACAACGCAAAGAAAATACCGTCAGCATTTTAATACTGCAGAGGCTCCCAGTGTAAACATGATAAGAAGCTTTGACGGCCCCAGATTCTTGAAGGAACGAGTTTACGTC
Organism: Paykullia maculata; assembly: GCA_003055125.1. Lineage (NCBI taxonomy): Eukaryota > Metazoa > Arthropoda > Insecta > Diptera > Rhinophoridae > Paykullia > Paykullia maculata. The sequence goes on from NDXZ01013842.1 coordinate 18,306, forward strand.
AACAAGCCACAAAATATTTAGGGGCTAAAGCAAAATATTCGCACAGAAATTGCTCAATTGCAGTCAGAAACGTTGCGCAACGTAATGCAAAATGTATTGAGTAGAGCCATTAACTGACAACAGGAGAATGGACGCCATCTAAAAGATGTAATTTTTTATACTTAGCTTAAAAAAAATTTATAATTTATACTTTAATTTGCAAAAAAAATTAAATAAAAAAATTTAAAAATACAAAAATTATAAGCATTTCAAATCAGTCAGTCCAAGTTGGCCTGATTGCGAGAATCATTATATGTTTGTCTTAACTATAAACTTGTTGCTTTTAGATTATGGTTAACATGTATTATGAGAGCAACATATTTATAATTATGTATCCGTAGTCAAGTTTATAGTTTTGACAAATATATAATGACTCTTGCAATCATATATATGATCTTGGTATTGGAGTAAAACATGACTACAACCATAAGATGTTTGTGGCAATCATATAACGATTTCAGTGTCCTTAGAATATTGAAATAGTCTGTGATCATATTACCGTGATCATACTCAACCATATTTTTTATTCTGGATGTGTGTGTGTATTCTTTATCCTAGAAGCCACTTTAGGGAAATTTTCGTCCTTTAAATTCAATATTAAAAATTTATAATTGTAAATATCCTACATATCGGCGAAGTGCATAAACGATTCGACACATACTTTCTTTTTTATTTTGTTGCATGATTCTTAATTTAAATTAATGGGCCATTAAGTAAAATTTTTTGCTATTGAAAACATTTTTCGTTTGTTTATTTTGTTTAACACGGTTTTAACTGTTAAACTTGCAAAAAAATCATTAACATTTTTTTTTATTTTAATATCGTATAGTTGCAAAATGTTTCGTTTTTTTCTACATTTTTTTTATATCTTTTTATATTTTAAACAAAACGTGCCCATCATGCAGTTTTTTTTTTGCGAAACTAATGTTTATAGGAAATCAGCCATACATGTACTGTTACTGTGTAAAACAACTTTGTGAATATGGCAAAATGGAAAATGTTAAATAAACTTACGGTTCGGTTCAGTGAACCAAATCATTACAGTTCAATGTGGATGATTTTTAATATAAAAATATATGTACCAGTTACTCGTACGGATTACACTTGGACAAATTGCAAATTTATTTTTGTAATTTTTGCTTTTTTTTGCGAGCAAATGAGTTTCAGATTGTGATAAAAGTGAAGGATTTATTAGTATTTTGCTTAAATAGGAAAAACAATAAAATTTATGCTCTTCAACTGTACAAAGTAAGACAAATTTAGCCAACTGGTCAATAAAAAATGTAAGCATATCCAGGAAATTTAACCATTTTTCTCATGAGACAGTAGCTTAAACTATAACAAAACCTATTAACATTTTCCTATTAATACTTTATGAACCCTTTCTTAAAAATATTTCAATCATTAACTCTTAAATTTTAAATTCTTTAAACAAACTCCTCTCATTACAATTGAAGAAAAAAAATACACAAATAAAAACTGCCATTAGTTTGTTATTGTCAGGTCATTAAAAATTTCTGTGCAGACCCTCAACAGTTAATTGGAAAAGTAATAAAATTTTATTAAATACTTAATTACAATATTGATGTGTTTGTCAAAGTAAAAGTTTCAAATTAAAAAACCGTCACGCTTTATTGACAATGAAAGTAAACTTAAAGGTCTAATGCTTAAAGAGGGCTTAAAGCCGCTTGAACGATAATGTCTAACTAAGTCTGATAAAAAAAAAAGAAAACGTTCTAATTGAATTCACAAACATATTAACATAATAATAGTTTTTATTCTTTATTCCATTATTTAAAAAGGTTAAACATTTTTCACAGCCATAAATAAAATGAGTTTCAACAAGTCTTAACTACCGTTTCAACCAAGAGTCCCAAATACAATTTCTTCCAAAGTTCTTGTACTCATTTAGTGGCGTCATTAAAAGGAAAAGCCACATTCATTCTTTATTCGATGAATATATTAAATGTTTATTTGTTTAAAACAAATGTTTATAGTTTTTTGTTTTGTTTAAGTTTACTTAAAGGGTTCGCTTAAAAGAAAGTAAAGAAATGTTTAAAAGATTCATTAGAGCTATTAAAAAGTCAATGACCATATGAATAAAAAAAAAACATATAAAAATTGATTTTCTTTTTTGTTCCTTTTCAATATTTATTTAAACATTTAGATAACAAACAATAAAAAAAGATGAAAATTGTATACTTAAACTTCATCATTGTCAGCAGCAACATCATCGTCATATTCGTATTCATTTTTATCTTTTTTTTTTTT
>NDXZ01013846.1:504-10909 GCA_003055125.1 Paykullia maculata
AACTTATTACAATAAATTTGTTTTTTTTCCAAAAAAATATGCAGCAGTGATTTAAAAAAATTGCATTTTAATTTAATAGTGTTACAGTGTGAATACTTCTAGTTCGTTTTCTGACAAAGTCTCTGTTTTCTTGAACTGAACTGCATAGAGCAAAAGTAACTGTTACTTCGCTCAGTTGTTAAATTTAGAATAAAGTTTCATATATACGGAATTCTCGGAAAAAAATATTTCATTTCCCTAAAACTTTCTCACTAAACAATCTGGTGGATGAATTAATGTTTTAACAATTAACTTTATACGTTTTGAAGAGCTTTCATATGATAAACATAACGATATATTTTTGATTACTAATATTTTATAGAATTTCACTATTTAAGTCGCACCAGAACTGTTGGGATGGTAAATTCTATATTACTATTGTACAAATATGCTTCAAGGATCGCATAACTTTCAGTGTGTTAAAAAAAAAGCTTTCAGTAAAATGAAATTCATAAAATATACAAAAACACACAGCTAAACATACATACAGATAAATATGTGTAACTTATTGTATGTATGAAAGTATGTGTTGTGACTACATCTCCATTCCATCTTTTACATAAATACATACATACATATTTGTATGCTTTTTGAGGGTGGAGTATGGCCAGTGGTTATTTTCATTTTACCCAAAAACTATAAAAAAATAATAAAAACGAATCGCATCTCATTAGTCCATCTAACTCAAATACGTTTTCCACTATATCGGTTTGTTTGGCTGCTTTTATAGATAAACATTTTTATTTGAAAATGAATTTTCATAAATTATTGCTTTTTTCGTCCATAAAGTATTTTTCTACAAAAATCTATGCGTTAGTTGAAATTATAACTTATTTGGCCAAAAGAATTTATTTTCCATAAAATTAAATTACAAAAGAGTAGAAAAATACCTCTAAGGTGTATTTCAATATGATGCCTTTTTAAAATATTTTAGAATATTTTAATATAAACTAACTGGCAGCAGCATTTTTGTCTAGACTTTGTGTTTGAAGAAGAGTTTTTCTTTTTTTCAATTTACTTGAAAGTTTTTGAATAAAAAAAAATATTTAAGGGATTCACAAGCTAACTTATGATATCATAATATCATATCTTCTAAAAATTTTAAATAGTTTAAGTTGTTTTTCATATTTAAAATGTCTTAAAATAATATGACTCTGACTGCTACGATTTTGTGCTGCCGTAAACTATCATTAGCCGTACGGAAAAAGCAACAACAAAGTAATTAAACCATTTAAAATTTTTATGATATCATAAGTTAGCTTGTGAATCCCTCAATTATTTTATTTGTAGTCCTCTTGTTTGATGCCTTCAAATATTTATAAGGTTTTTACCGTTTTGAAACCACTAAATAATAAAATTTAAGTGTAAATACGATTTATTTAAAAAAAATTTTTTTAAATGATCGTTGACAAAATAAGAACGCAATATTGTCGGCTTCTACTAACTGTATATAGTACATATGGACTATTAAATTTGTTGGTGTAATTGCCACACATATGTACATACAGTGCGGTCTCAATTATCCGTGATTCGAATAATTACCGATTACTGCGTAAGAAAATTACAATATTCTATTTCGTTTTCTTTAAATACCTTTTTATACCCTTCACCACAGGTGACAATGGTATACATAAGTTTGTCATTCCGTTTGTAATTTCTTCAATATTTATTTGCGACCCCATAAAGTATATATATTCTGAATTCTTATAGATAGGACAGCCGATTTAGCCATGTCCGTCTGTCCGTCTGTCGTACAAGCCCAGTACTAATACCAAACTATCAGAAATTTCCTAGAGTTACTTCCTATTGAAAACCAGTAAAATCACTCAATAACCAACCGAGATATAAGCAAAAAAAAGACGACTTCCATTTTTTTTTTACTTTTAGGAAATTTTAAAAAAAAGTTAACGAGATATAAGCAAAAAAAAATTTTTGTACGCATATACGGAGCGAAAGGTCTATAAAATGTGGCACAGTGCTCTTACTTGTTTTATTTATGGTTCATAAAGCAGTTTATAGTTTTAAAGGAGGCATTAAATTTTATTCTTTTCGATCCATATTTTGAAGGGCATACATACATATGTCTACTGTATTACCATCGAAGCTGCAGCTGGCCTTAACATTATTCCTTTTAGTCAGCGTATGTTTTCAGAATACCGCTAGATATGACCACTTGATCGGAATGAGCGGAGTTTGGAAAAATGTCAACAAAGTTAAAAAAATTGAAGATAAGCTGTGTTCATTAAATTTTTACCAGACGAATCTCTTTTATGCAAGGACTCATTCATAAAATTAAAATTTGTATTAAAACTTACATTTTTATGCTTTTAACGTCACTTGAAGTAAATAAAATACTTTTCGATTTTTATTTATCTAACAAAGATCTTTTCGTAAGCCAACACTTGAAAGCGCACTCTGAAATTTCGAAAGCTTTTACTTGATATCAAAAGCGGTGATTTCAAAATGAAAAATGACGATCAATTTTACTCGATCATGAATGCCTCAGGCTTTAGCATTAAAATAATATAAAAACAAACATAAAAATATTGTTGATTTCTAAGAGCAGGTTTTGCGTATATATTTTATGAACCGAACATTAAAAACTTTAGTAAAGAATTATTTCTCTGTTTACATAATACTTCTTTGTGGTTAATTTTATGTCGATTACTGTAGTGGATCTTTATAGGACTCTGGTATAAGATTTATGTCTTAATTAAAACTGCACGAAGAAAAAAACATTATTTGAAACTATTATTACTTATGTTCAATTTAAGACATAAATATATACATTTTATGAACATAATAATTAGAATAATTTTCTAATTAACATAGTATTTAAAAAAAAAAAAATTAAGAAATAGGACTGATTGTAAGTATCATTCTAGAATTTAAAGAGTTTTTTTTTAATAATAATAACCAACATTTTAGAAGTGGTAATCATGTAATGACAGAAAGAACGTAATGTTTCTAATTTTGTATTTTCAACAATATTGTATTTAATGTTTGTATTTTATTAACACTTATTCAGCTTTTATTTATTCGGTTATATGGGACCTTTAGGAATGACCCCTTCCCTTCATCACTAAAAGCTTATTTATGTCACTTGTTAGACCGACCTTAGTGTATGGCTCAATTGTATGGGATCCTTATTATAATGTCTATATTGATCTTATCAAATCTGTCCAGAAACAATTTTTAATCTTTTCTTTAAGAGATGTATATCGAGATTGTACTACGCTACCACCATATTCATCAAGACTTGCTTTTATAAAATTACCAACATTAAAAAGTAAAAGAATTATGCTTAGTGTTTCATTTATCGCCAATCTTTTTAATGGATCTGTTTCATCCGAATTTCTTTGAAGCAAGATATCGTTGAACGTGCCTCAACGCTCACTACGATACAATAACCCACTTTTTATTAAAACCTTCCAGACAAACTATGGCTGAAATGGCTGATTCGCTAAAGATATGTTTAACTTTATTGATTTCTTTTTAAATATTAATACGATGAAACGTAATATTATTCTAAATTTAAATAACTAAATGTTTTTATATTGGAAAATTGTATATTTTAAAACTTAGTCTGTAAGGATTATCTCCATAGACTTGAATAAATAAATAAATATATATGTTTGTATATAAACAGAATAGATGATATACACTGTTTTCCAGTGGTCAAAACTGAAAATTTTTAAAATAATATTCAAGAATTCTTATAGCAGAATTAGGAAGTTCCCAATGTCAATGTAATATGATTTAACATTTTAAAATCTGTTATCTGTTTTGTTATGTATTTTAAAGATAAAAATCTTACAAATTAAGATCAACCTTTTAAATTAATTTAAAACGTTTTATGTTTTAATTAAAAAACAAATAAAATCCCCGGAAAAATAAATTAGTTGTTTTATATTTTATTGTTTAATTTTTTTTTTTTTATTATTAAAACCTAATATAACGAAACGATGCAGTATCTTGACAGAATTGTAACATCAAAACAAACAAATTATGTTTTCTTAACATTTTTAGTTGCATTATTCATACGAAAAACGCAATAAAATCATTATTAATGTACCATGAAATTTTCCAAACGACTTCAAATACATATAAACTTTAAAAATGTCTAATATTTCCTGCGGAAAAAGTTTTTCTTTAAGTTAACGGAAGTTGTCAGTGAATGCATTTACCAATAAATAAAACTTAAAGGCTGCATTTTAGCTTTTAGTCAAAAATTAATTTCCAAAATGACGGGAACTTAAAAAAAAGGAAATGAACGGGTTTAAACATGTTGAAAATAAAGTAATCAAGTCATTGGCAATTAATTTACCTAAAAATGCAAAAGAGACATTTGAAAACTATAACAACTAAAACGATTCTTAAGTTACAAAAACAACAACAACAACAGAGAATTGCTGTAAACAAATAAGTGCGCTATATTCGGCAGTGCCGAAATTTGTATACCCACCAGCACCAATATGAAAATGATGAACAGTTTTAAATATATGCGAGTGGGTGTGTGGCAAATATATTTCCGGCCATAAATTAAGATAATTTATGTATAAATTTATAAAGTTTCATACCAATTAAAACTTTTGAGTATAAAGAAAATATATAGATTAAGGAATTTGTTTATTAGGGCAGGTGGACAATGCTCTTAAACGAATTATTGATTGTGTTGCAAACGGAATGACAAAATCAATATGCCCACCATATCTCTTTTTGGTACTGGGTATAAAAGTTAATCGACCAACCAACTTTCCGCATATGCAATGAATATAATTGCATGGTAAAGTAGACTAAAGAAGTGACCCATGAGTTAACATTATTCACTTTTTCACATTTTTTCCTTAAACTTATGCGTTTGTTTATCCATTGGCAATGAGCAAATTATGTGTTTGTTCTATTATATTTATTTGTCTTCTCTTTGTAGTTGCTGTTGTAGTTACTGTAGAAGATTATAAATGATGATACATAAAATTTGAATCTATTTAGCATACATTAACCCACTGTACACATTTTATTAACTGTAATTTACTCTACCTCTACTCACAGGGCTCGTATGAATTGTATGCAGATTGTTGTTGCTGCTGTGGCTTAACATACAAAATTGTCTGAAAAAGACTATTTCTTAACTGCAACTGAATGTCTGTTGGTCTGTCTGGTCTACTACATACGCATTCGCATTTATGTACATAAATATCTACATAAATGGACTGATTATTCAAAGTGAAAATGTAGAAAAAAATTAAAATCTAACATTGGAATATTTTGCATTATTGAATCTTTATTTATTTTTTAAATAAATACGAATAAATTGAAATATTAACAGGCAGAATAAGAAAAGGGGGAAAACTACTTGTGAACAGAAATGGTAAAATGTGACAATTGGTCATATTTATAAGTTTTTATTTAAAAGCAAATTAAAAAGTAATTTAAGTGGGAACTCCAGTCTTGTTCTTATTATTTTTTTAGAAGGATTTAGTTGTAAGGTTTTGCTTGCCTGTTTCAATAATCCAAATTTAGTTTTCATTATTTTATTTTATTAATTTTCCGCAACGTGCATTCAAACTAGGGATAGGCAAGAAATATCGATATTCTTTTAATATCAATCTATATATTTTGTCGATATTTTATTTTGCTATATATCAATATTTTTTCTTGTTTGTTCTCGTTTTGTATTTTATGTTATTAGTTTGTAAAAAAAAACTTCTTATCGCAGTCTTTATCGAATAGAATGCTATAATGTTTGCATTGCCAACAACTGCGCGACAAATTTAATCACATTTAAGGTACATATTTGTAAGTCTATAGCAACACCCGTAACTGTTAAACTCTATGCGCAAATAATTAGTGTTTAATATTTTTATGTTGAGTTGCATTCGGCATTAGTTGTTCTATTGTGCATACATCTTGTGGATAATGTGCCAATTACATTGTTTTGTTTTTAACGTATTTTTAACAAAGTCTTAACCATATGAAGTTGTATGTGTCCAGCATTTCACGCCTGTTCTTTCTGAAGTCGTCCTTAAATATTTCATTTGTCAGCATTCCTTGGTGTCTTCGATAGTAGAAACCGTTTGACAGATGAACACATCAAACAGAGGGGGCTCCATATGTCAGTATCTGATAGTTACTGGTTTAATTACATTTTTACGGCACCTTTTTTTTGTAGTTTAACCACAAACATAGTTTTCTATTTTAATTGTTTTTATGATAACCATTAAACATCAAAAAAAAATTTTTTTTTGTTAATAAAAGTTGTTTTTCCTGTATTTTATGAATATACGAAATATATCGATATGTTTAAATCGATATATATCGACCGGCAACGATATTTAAAAGAAAAACCAATTTAATTTTTGAATTTGCCCACCCCTGATTTAAATATGCGCTTATTCTTCTTAATCACAATGTATGCAATGATTAAATGACATTTGTTTGAATTTCCATACCAATTAAAAAAGACTTGAATGAAAGAATATTACAGAGAGTTAATAATAAAAAAATTTATTTAGCCAATAATTAATCTAACTATTATTTGAAGTTTAATCTTAAACACAAAAACTAACTATTAATGTGACATTAGTAGAAAGTTGACCACTTTTTAGGTGTGGGTTATAGTAATACGTCACTTGTTTTAGATTTAAATAATTACAAATTTTCAAAAAATACATTTCTTAACATCCGATGACCTTTGGTAAGGAAAAAAATTATTCCAATAAAAATTCCAATTGTTATTTGCCTTCTTAATATCATCGTATGCTGAACCCCAGGTAAAAACTGTTTTTTAGTTTTACAAATATTTTCACACAGTTTTTATTTTTTGAAGAATTAAATATTAAAAACTTTGATAAGGAGGTTTCGATGTCACGAATTTTGCCCCTTTAACACAGAAATTGTTAGAGCGAAAATAAATTAAGTAAAATCTTTAACCAATGATTTGCTTATATACAGAAATTTATGATAAAAATGTAATTTAATGCTGTAAATAATTATATTAATAATGATATGCTTCGTTTAAAATAATTCAATGATTCTATGATTATAAATATTTTATATGAAAACATTGTAACATTACAAGTCTCTAAACGACGACGATCCCAAGCTGGTGTTTTTATGTTTGTAATTCTTTTGATTTAAATAAATGGATTGACCATCACCGAAGTTTCTTATTATATATGTCAATTCTTACCTCACATCATGATTGATCTTTTGCCATGTTAAATGGTTAGTAACTGATTCTATAGGAGCAAAATAAATTAACACAACATTCGTCTTTTTACAAGATTTTAGCCCATTGTTTACTTGACCCATACTGATAGCGTTTAGCAAAATCAGGGGCTTCATTTTATGGACTCTACACGCAAAGAAAAAACATGGTTAAGAATGGTTTCGGAACCAGTTAACAGAATAGTTGAAAAATACTATGGTCACCGCAATCATCTTCATGATTGCCACAAACATATTATACATACCAATGTTATATATATGGTTGCAAGAATCATTATCTTATAGTTATCTTAACTATTAACTTGATGTTTATCTCATATATTCTAAGAGCAACATATTTATGAAAACCCACAACTAAGTAAATGATTAACATCAACATATAAATTATTGCTATAATTATAGTTATGGTTCAGTCACTCACTCAAAATTTAATATAAAATAATATGTTTGTGGCAATCATATAAACAATTGCGTTGATCATAGAAAACTTCAACTCAACCATACTCAACCACTTTTTTTTCTGGGCATACTATCTTGCAGGTAACCTAAATAGTGGAAGCAGTAAATGTGATTAGTGCATACCTACTGCTTCTTTTATTATATTCTTTATTTTATTCTTCCTCTACGCGAGGAATCTTATACAAAAATCATGTAATCTTTCATAGAACTGTAAGCGCTGCACAACTGCGCTCTGCCTTACAAAGCTGCTTCCGAGGAAGCATCATTTTTGCTGGGAAGCTTCATTCATCTGCGGTGCGCAGTATAAACTCCAATTGAAACAAGAGTTTTTTAAAACGACTTACATATGTATATGATCATTTGAAATTCTTGGCATGCGGCAGTTACCCGCTTGTATTATAGAATATTAAATCAAATTTTGGCAATATGTCTACTTTTAAATTGAAAGCTAGAGGAAGATAATTACTTGGTCTCTGTTATTTTAAAACAGAGCGTATGTCCCAGAAATAAGATATATCGAAAAGTATGTTAAAGCACTGAAACCCACAGAAATAAATTTGGACCAAATAAAATTCTCTTTTGAACATTCTTTTAAGATGACTATGGTAGACGGAAAAGTATGCAATGCTGCAACCGGAACGAAGCCTACTAGTCAGTGCTATATTTGTCGTGCAACACAGAGAGACTTCAACAACAATATAGATAACGAGGAAACGTCACAATTAACTGGTGTTATTTTTTGGCTTTCTGTATTGCATGCCAGAATTAGATTATTTGAAAGTGTTTTTTTACATTTACAGTACTTTTCGCTTATAGTCCATTCCTCTTAAAGGCCAAAAACGGATGTTAGCCAAAACTGTCTTATTCACCAGCAGGTTTTTTCAAATTTCATACAAATTAGTTGTTCTAAGCTCCACTTCGCTTATAGTCCATTTTTGTTTAAAGGCAACGTTTTCTTTGCATGCGTAATTAATGTATAATAAGTTCGTATATAGGCTACACTGTTTTTTTTACTATAAGCTTTTGAAGCATTTAAATTAATTAAAAGGTTTTTATTTTAACTATTGATTTTATCTAAATCAATATTTGTTTATGTTTGAAATACATTTTTATTTAATTAAAAAAGTGGTTTTATTGAAGAAAATAATGTTTATATAGTTCAAAATGTGGATTAAAAAGAAAAAGTTGTGCAACTATAGTTGTGGACTATAAGCGAAAAGTACTGTAGTAATAAATTACCATTAAAAAAATATAGAAAAATGAAGACTGATGAAGAAAAAACAACATCCAAGAAAGATTTCAGATTAAAACCAGATTATTGGTAGACATGCCAAAAACAAATTTCAAAAACACCAGTTACAGATTTATAGATTAAAAGTCATTTTGGAGACAATTTCAAGTGGACATAAAATAGATTCACAGAAATACGACTGTTATGCCAAATTATACGTGAGCCTTTGTGGATGGCTACCTATGATTCCGACCATGCATTAAATATTGACACATGGTGCCACTATAATCGAAAACGCTTTGCTATCAATAGGTCAGCTATCAGAAGAAGCCGCAGAGGCCCAAAAAAAACTCTTCCGTGTATATCGCCAAAACTTTGCCTGGAAGTTTTCAGGCGAACAGTGTAATTAATCTTGATGTATGCCACAGATTACTACTGAGTTCGGAACCATTTATAAGCAACCTGAGGCCTAAGAAAAGAACAACCCCAAAAACATTTTGCCCGGAGACTATAAACATGCTAATGCCAGCAGATTCTAACGAGACTCAGATGACGAGCAGCAAGATAAATCAATGACGGAATAATGTTTTTTCAATGTAGTATTTAAACTTTGTTATATATTTTAATTTAATTTAAAAAAATACAGAATTTGTTTTCAATAGCACTGACGTTATTTTTTCCCCCTCTGTTGTATTAATGTGTGTTTGTAATATTGTAATAGTTTTGCATAATTTTTTTTGTTTTGTATGTGTTTCTTTGAGTTAAATAAATGTTTATGTACGTTTCATATGATTTTATTACTTAGATTTCCAAACAAATTTAACTAAATGAAAATAAACTCTCATATAAGTGAACAAATAATTTTGGTCGCGTAAATATTGAATTTTGACCTATGTAGCGTTGCATATTTTGTACGTATTCATTACTTGTTGTTGTAAAGTGTATTATTAACTAAGAAAAGAAAATTTGCCTAAAAGACTTTGGTAAAAAACAAAAGAAAATGTATTTATTTATTTTAATTCCTACTTCAGCAGCTTGATTTTGATTTGATTTTGCTGAATTTCCATTGTAAAGTTTTCAACACCTCGAAACTAACAACTAAAACCCCACAACCCGCTGAATTTTATTATTATTTTATTTTAGCTTTAATATTTATTACTAACATGAAAGCTCTTATTTTCTTGATATGATAAATTGATTTCATTACTTTTTAGTTTTATATATTTTTGTAAAACAAATTCTTTCGAAGTTTAATTTTTTCCTAATCAAAAATATCTTTGAGGCGTTCTTGACAGCAGTCAATAAATATGTATATGTTAACTTAAAAGTGAATGCATTTTATTGAAATTTAATTGCTGGCAATACCAAAACCGATAAGAATTTTAATATGAATAGAGTGTTGCAACCTTGTTGGCGGTTAAATTTGTTTTTTTTTTTTTTTTTTTT
>NDXZ01013847.1:0-26810 GCA_003055125.1 Paykullia maculata
AGCAAAAAAAGACGACTGCCTCGTTTTTTAAAATTTTTTTTTTTACTTAAAAATTATTATATTTGTTTGTAAGACATGTCTTTTGGGGAATTTTAAAGAAAAAATTTTCATTTTTTAAGCAAAAAAAATTTTTTTTTTCGAGATATAAGCAGAAAAAATTTTTATTTTTGTTTGTTTTTTTTTTTAACACAAAAATTATTATATTAGGAAAAAAGAGCAAACAAAATGTTTGTGTATTTTGAAAAAAATTTACTAATATACACACATAGAGAACGTAGTGAAGGGTATATAAGATTCGGTATAGCCGAATATAGCGCTCTTACTAGTTTATTTTGGTGTCTTTTCTATTCTATTGTTGTTGCAGAAGTGCGGTCATTACTATGGAAATTAGCACATGTTGTGTGTGGTAAAGATTTAATTTTGTTAAATATTTAAAGAAAATAATTAAATTTGGGACAGATTTAAAGAATGTTATAAAAAATATTGTTGCATACTAACAGGAGTATAGGATATAGAAGTGACTAAAGCATACCTCTAAGTTATAATAAATTATTATTTTATTTATACTCAACTCTTTTCCATTTTGATTTTTATTTGAAGTTGAGAACAAAAATAAAAAAAAAATAGTGGCACCCAAGCAACACAGACTAATTTTTTCTCGCCTTGAATGTTCGGAATTGGTAGGAAATCTTTCCAATTTCAGTCATTTCGGTCAGATTTTATTCATCAAGCTACGACCACGTATCGATCATTATTTAAATGATTAAAATCATATTATGTTGAAAACATCATATTTTTGATTGGGTTATGTATTTTTTCGAAACTAAACTTTATTCAATAAAATTTTAAGTGTTTCCGTTTCAAAGATTAGTAGATCTGAATTTTTCTATAAATAATAATAATTACAAAAACTATTTATTAAAACAAAAGTTATTGTTAAATTATATTTAGTCGACCATTTTTATAAAAAAATCAGTCACCTAAATGGAAAGAAAATATAATTTTTTTCTTCTGGTCATTATTGGTACACTGTTGGTCATAAAGTGGCGGTAGGCAACGTACAGAATTTTTATTTCCCAAAACGGTTCAAATTTGATTCGAAGCGTGGTCGGTTTGATGTCAACGACGTCAGATGGAGTCGACATTAGACGTTGTCGCGACAAAACTGTGTTATTTGGTTAATTGTAGTTTGCTGCTTATATCTCAGTCAAAGAAAATTTGTAGAACATTTCTGATAGATTGATACTCTTTTTGGGATCCATAGCAATTCTGGGGTTTTAAAAACTTGAATTTTAATTTTTGCGGTACTATTTTTTGATTTCCCAAAATTGTTTGTTGAACCACAAAGGTAAACAAATTCCTAAAAATGTCTGTTAAGGTGGTTTCACTCATTGTGTCAAGCCAAAATTTTTGTCCGGACAATTTTTTTTATATTAAGTTTGACGTCTCTCTTTTTGAGAGAGACAAATATTTTTTTAATTTTTTTCCAAACAACTCTCAGTTTGAATTGGTTTAATTTTGATTTTTGTCCAGACAAAATTGAACTGAGTTGCCACTAGTTTAAATTTTTTTTATACGAAGTTGAATACAGTTGCCAAATCAGGTAGCAAAATATAAAATAAATTTAAATGTAATATGAAGTGTTTACGTATGTATGTATGAATTTCATGTGGTAGCTTTGATTTTCCGAACAAAATTTTCAAAATAACTAAATCGTGCTGCAAAAACTCTTATTAAAAAAAATGTTGTCCGGACGCAATTTTTGTCCGAAACAAGTAGGTGAATCCACCTTTAACGCATAAAAACATATTTTTTTTTTGAGTAAATAAGAATAAACATTTATTTAACAACTTATTTCACTTTGTTTAATAAAAAGGTATTTGTTTGCACCTTGCTTTCAATAGAAAAACATAAATAAAGTAGTAATTACCACAAAAATAGTTTAACATATACCAGTTATTTTATTGAATGGACATAAAAAGTTTCTGTTCAATATATAAATTTCCATTAAACTGTGTGCTATTGTCGTTAAACTTCCATTAAATTGTCACTTAATATTAATATTGTATCCAAAACAGAAAAGTAATATCCGCCCTCTTTGAAAACTAAAAAAGCTCACAAATAAAAATATATTTTTTATTATTAAACACCCTACATTCAAGCTTTTGGCAGATATTGGTTTGTATACAAAACTTTCATTTATATTCATTTCATATGGAATTTTTCAGTTAATGTTCGTAGAAATCATGCTCATGTCGAAAGTACCAAAGTGAAACAGATAAATTGTTACATAAAATATAAAAAATATTCTAAAATAGTTTGGCATTGACAATCGGCAAAATCGATTTGGTGAAGCAAAGTTGTTTAGGAAAAACTATGAAAGAAGTTATTACAAATAAAATGCAATAATTTTACCTTCTGTGGTTTTGTTTTTTTCTATTTTTTGTGGCTTTTAAAACAAAACTTTTAAACATTTCTTAAAGGCTAAAACCTGTTGTTTAGTACTTTTAAGATTAATAAATGCTTTTAGGCAAGAGTATATAAAGTGTAACTACATTAAGGTTTTATTCTTAACTGATCTAAAAATATGAATTTATTTCTTAAGCTCTTTACGAAAATTTATTTGTAAATTTCATACTAAAAAGGTGGAAACAGGTACAAAATACTGACAGTTTATAAACAAATTTATTTACTAAAACTCTTGAGGCAAAATTTTACCAATATTTTATAAATCAGTTTTTTTACGATGGTTTCTTAGTGTTTCTCAATGATGTCAGATGTAACGAGTTTTTGCCATTTTTTAAGAATTTCTGTGTATATATGAAAAGAAACAACGTAACTGATTTATCTCTGCAAATTTTATAACGCTTAAAGCTATAGATTTGAAATTTGGGCCGTGGGCTCCTCTCTCGTTGTATAATTTTTCACTTAGAAGGGACTTGTAGAAATATAAATATTTTGTGGGTAAAAAAGGGAAAAACGGGTAAACTTTAAGCTTCGGACACAAAAAAAAAACTTAAATATCATTGTATTCTACTTAAAACACAAACGAATAGGTAGGCATGGGTAAGAGCTGTTTAGGATTATATTTTGGACCTTTTTTTGGGGCCCAAAAAAGAATAGAAATATTGTTTAAACTGCGTTCGTCAATCCTCAAAAAAAAATAAAAATATATTTTTGGTTCTTTTTGAAGATTCAAAGGTTTAGGGAAAAAAACTATACTAATTACTTCAATAACAGTGCCATTTTGTATACAACTTGAAACAGGGGTTCCTGCAGGCATAAACAAATTATCCAGCATGATTAAGAAAAAAACCCTGGGAACTCAGATTTGAATTTAAGTAAAAATTTATATCAAAAATAATAAACTTTAATTCAAAAGCTTCAAGTAGTTAAGCAAAATATAAAATCAGTCAATATACTAAATAACTTTTCCTTTGATAAATTTGATGATGATTCCTATAAAATTGTTTATTGATTGACGGCAATACATTTATTAAACATTCTCGAAAAAGGTTATTTTGATCCTTTTAACTTAAATAAATTCCTAATTTACCAATATGTTTAAGGTTTGTTTTATATTTTTAAAATGTATATTTTACTACTTTTCAAAGTTTATAACAGACATTAGCCGAGTGGAATGAGCTTTTAAAACCAGCCACATTGCGACTGTATATAAAAAAAAAATTATGCTTATGCCGGGACACTAACTATTTCTAATTGTTTTGTTAAACTATTAAAAATAATACCGTAGACAGACGACAGCGTTAATTTGCATTAAAAGCTCACTAATGTGAATTAAAATTTTACCCTGACAGACGACAATTTTTGAATTTTTTGAATTTTTGTTGGTGAAAAAGCACTATTTATTTGAAAGAAATAAATGAAATTACTTTTGCTGAAACTGCTTCATAATGTTAAAATTGTACATGCACTAGCAAGCATTATTCTGAACATGTGCTATAAGTTGGGATGGCGGTAGGACTTTCTGAAATAAAAGACAGGCAATTATGAAAATTTGTAGGTTTATATTTATATATAACTTTGTAAATGTGCCCATTAATTTTTGTACGTCGCAAATTCGTGGCACGTTCCATCCACAGCTCTAACAGAACCTGTACATCGCTATTTTAATATGTATTTCTTTTTTTTTTAATTTTAATTATATAATTGTCAACATTTTGACGGTATTGCCATATTGAAATAACTAAATGCAGTATAAATTCAGTTTGATTTTGTGCATTTACGGCAAATCTAATACACATTGTTTTGGGGATAATTCACAAGTTAATTTGAATTAAGACAACTAATGCAAATAAACGCTGTCGTCTGTCTACGCTATAAGGTAGAATAAATTAAACAAAATATTTTATTTTAAATAAAAAATTCGACTTAAAATTTCTAAAATATTTGTGTTTGCTTTCATATAAACGAATTTAAACTTAAATAAGTTTACAATTAAACAAAAATTATTTTGCTACAACAATTAATTTCTTCAAATAAGTTTCGTTCGAAATTTAAAATTTGTTAATAAAATGGCAAATGTATTTGTTGATCTGACGGCTAACAATTAAATAAAAAAAAAGGTCGTTATTGTATTAATAAAGGCCATTTAATTAAGCTTTTAATTGCATTAAAAACATTGTGTTTTTTTTTTGTGTAAACAAATCAACAAAATACTTCTTAAATATTAATGCTTAGTTGTAAAATATCCTGGAAATTAATTTTTTTTTAAAATCTTTAAAGAAAATTTTTTTATATTTCTTTTCATTAAATCTAACAAAAATTTTAAAACAAATTTTTTGGCATTTTTCTTTCTCCCACAATTCAGTTAATGTTTCGTGTTTAGCAAACAAGAAAAAAAAATCGATAAAACAATTTTTTTTTTAAAATTGCTCTGGTATTTCTTTATATCCTTTTATTCTTTGCAAATATGTTTAGTCAAAAGTGTGTGTTAAATGTGTATGCATGTATGTACGTATGTGCATGTGTGTGCCTTTTACCGTTAGCCCAATTCCATATATGCAGTTCAAAGGGTTGTAAAAAAGCAAAAATAAAGAAATAAAAAATCTTTAACCACACAAAAAAACCCCACAGAATATAACACAGATACTAAATTGGTTTTTTACCAAGTCTCTACAATTGTTTTTTCCAAGCATTATTTCCTTTTTTTTCTTTGCTCTTGTACAAAAATAAAAAACACAACAAAATGAATCTGAGTTTTTAAGTGCATATTAAACCCCATATAACAACCACCTTTTGAGACCGCACTCACACACAAATAAATACTAGAAGACAAATATAGATTTTTAAGGTGGTTAAAGGTCGAATATCAGCCATCTATCCTTCCAACTAGCTTGTTATTTCCGGTCATTTTTTCTTTTCTTCTTTTTTAGCCCCTAGTGAATGTGTATGTGTTTGTGTTTTTCCTATTTATGTTTTGTTTTTTTCGAGATCCGTTGTTATCATTGTATATGTAAGTGCCAAAATATTAGGGGCAGGTTGATATTGTTTAAATGTCCTCGCGAGCATAGAGGTTTTTCTTTGAATCCTTTTGAATTTTTAGTTTCTGGTTCAGGTAAAAAAAAAAATAGTAGATGCATATTTTGAAATGGTATTTAATTTTAAAGGACATTTTAAAACCACATCTTTTTTTATCGTTTCGTGTATTTGTTTGACATTTAATAACTGTTTTTAATTTTATTGTTTAAATGACATGCTTAAAAATTCTGTCACGAAAAGATAATGTTTTTAAAGCTTTTTAAAGCTTGTAATCCTGTAAAAAATGTGTAGCAATTTTTGCATAATCAGATCCAATATGCGTCTGAGTTGATTGTTTGTGGCATAATTCTTCAGTAGGCATTAGGGATAGGTAAATTAAAAAAATAATATCGATATTTTTGTTAATATCAATATTCAATATCAATCTCGGTCGATATATATCGATTTGCAATTATCGATAATACCGATGTCTTGATATTTTTCGTAAATTCATAAAATACAGGAAAAACGAACTTAATTAAACAAAAAGTCATTTTTATTGATGTTTAACGGTTAACATAGAAACAGTTGACATAGAAAACTTTACTTGCAGTTAAACTACGAAATAAGCTGCCGTTGAAATTAAATTAAACCAGAAATTTTTAGATACTGTCATAAAAAGCACCCTCTGTTTAATGTGTTTACCTGCCAATCGGCTTCTACTATCAGATACTGTCAGATTTATCGCTGAAGCAACTCTTTTCGAAGACACCGATGAAGCCTGACAAACTAAAAATCTAATGGCGATTTCAGAAAGATTAGGCTTGAAATGCTGGGCACACACAACTTGACATGGTTAATGCTTTGTTAGAAATACGTTAAAAACAAACCAATGTAATCGATATATTATAGACAAGTTATGCACAATAGAACAGCTAACTCTGAATAAACCTCTGAATTTCACACTTGACAATTACGGGTTTGAAAAAAATCTTGATACTGAAGATATCTTGCAAATACCTTAAATAAGATCAAATTAAATGCGCCGTAACTTTCAATACAAACATTATAACAGTCTATTCGATAAAGACTGTGACCAATAGATTCTTTTACAAATTAATAACAAACAAAAATATAAAACTAGAGTTTAAAAATATCGATACAGAAAAGCAAGAAAAACTATTGATATATTGAAAAGTAAAATATCGACAATATATATCGATTGATATTAAAAAAATATCGATATATTGATATATCGATATTTTTGCCTAACCCTAGTAGCCATTAGTCTTATAAATAGGAAATATAAATAAAAACTTTTGTAAGAGGTCTCCAAGAGAATAATGATCAAAGTTTTGAGCATTGATTGCACATAATTAGTTGGCAAAAAACATTAAATTTTTTAAACATTTTATTACTATTTTCTTTTACTTTTACAATGCTGAAGAGTGGGCACATAATAAAACTGAAATGACAATAAATATATAGAATGCTCTTTGTAAAGAGTGGACAAGTTTGAGATTAATAACCAAGTTGGTTTTTGGAACAAACTGCAATATTCAAGTTAAAGGATATCATGATAACAAAAATATTAAGTTAACTGACAAGTGAATCACTATTATTATTATTATTATTATTATTATTATTATTATTATTATTATTATTATTATTATTATTATTATTATTATTAAATATCATATACATACATACATTAATAGACTTATACATTATTATAATATGACATATGATGGCACACACATTCATTTTTATTAAACATAGCAGCAGTCGTTAAAATGCCCATTGGTTAATTTTCCATAAAGCAAATATATATCTGAAAAATTAATTAACATTAATAAAATAACTTTTTCTATAATGCAAATGACAACAGGACAAAACCTTCCCTATTTCTAGTTCTCCTTGTAAACGATATCCAATTATATTTATGGGCAGCACAAACTAAAACTGGGGGTTGAATACTTGCGTGCGTGTATGCGTAATAATGCGGTCGGTAGCCTGTAATTTTTAACAGTGACTTGTTCATTTCTTTTATATTTTTATAACTAAGTAATATTCAAATTATCAATAAATAAACCTGAAATTAAAAATCCTGCTTATGGGGTTTATGTGTGTTTGTGTGTGTGACACACATATATACGTTTATGGTGCCTTTACTTTTTCAAACCGACTATGTTTATTATGGTTTAACCCTTTTGGTGACCTTAAAATCTACACAAGAACACAGTTCTAAAATAGCTTTATTTTTTATGAATACATTATTATTTCAAAATTTTAATTGTTTGAGGCAGTTCTTTAATAATACTGAATCCCCAAAAAACCAAAGAAAAATTAGAATATTTTGGGTATTAAAAAAAAAATAATAATAATAATTTTGTTTTTTTAAGTGGCTAATACAGAACATTTGTTCATATAGCCGAACGTAGAATAGATTTGCAAGCGCCTCGGTCTTCTGTGCTTCTTCTCCAATTTCTGACACCAAGTTTTGAGATGTTTTCCTCTACTTGATCTTTCCATCGAAGTTTCGGTCTTCCCCTTCTGCGTGATCCGTCACCAGGTTCGTAATCAAATGACTTTCTAGCTGAAGCATCTTCATAAATTCTTACAACATAATCTAGCCAACGCAATCGTTGTAATCTAATAAGCCTTACTATGTCAATTTCGGCATATAGCTCTTACAGCTCGTGGTTCATACGACATCGATATTCTCCGTCAACGCAGATTGGTCCATAGATTTTACGAAGAATTTTTCTCTCGAACACTCCAAGTACTGACTGTGTGCTTTCGCAAGTACCCATGCTTCAGAACCATATAACAGCACAGGTAGTATCAGTGTCTTGTAAGGAGTGATTTTTGTCTATCGAGAAGTGGCTTTGTTCCTAGGCTGCCTACTTAGTCCAAAGTAGCATCTGTTAGCCAGTATAGTCCTTCTTTTTATCTCTAAACTAATGTTGTTTGTTCTGTTCATGGCGATGCCGAGGTAGATAAACACGCTGACTATATCAAAGTTATAGTTTCCAACTTCCACTGTCTGCCCAAGTCTATTGGACGTCTTGTGCGTTGATACCATAACTTGGTTTTATCTCCGTTTACTGCCAGACCCACTTTCGCAGATTCCTTCTCTACTTTCTCAAAGGTGCTAGTTACTGCTCGTAATGTTCGACCCATGATGTCGATATCGTCGGCATAAGCGCGTAACATGTGTTGTTAGGTATATAGTGTGTCACTTCTATTCACAGTTGCGTATCATACAACCTTTTCCAACAGGATGCTAAAAAGATCATACGATAGACTGTCCCTGGGCTGGGCTAAGCTTTAACTTAGCTGGGTTGGTTTTGTGATGTGACTTTTAAATTTTATTTTTTTTAATTTTTAAAATGGTTTTTTACCTTAAAACATTTGTTTATTTAATACTTTATTTGGAGACATTTTCTAAAACTGCAACTTGGCCTTTATCTAATATCTCGTTTGCTTATAAAGCCTCTATAATGCTCAACTCTCTGCCCCTCATGCTCAAACCGATTTACAATGTTGAGTCAAACTAATTTTTTTTAACTTGCTGACCGGCCATATTTAATTTTCCTGTATTGAGTATTCCAGTATCTATTTTAAAGTCAACAGAGAAAATAACTATTACAACTGTTTCACCCTCGAAATGATTAAGATTTATAATAAACACTTCAAAAAAACCTCCAATAACATTCAACTATGCCACAAATAACATAGTTTTTTCCATTATTGGGGGATATAAAAATTCCAATCTCAACATGATCACCATGGAAACTTTTGCCAACAATTTTACTACTAAGATTATAAAATGTAATAAAAATTACAGTACTTAAAGTGTATAAAAATTTTTATAATTCCATATTAGAATGGATTACTGCTTTAACATTTTATGGAATTTTTATTAATCATAATATAACACTTTTATTTGAATCTAACCCAGAGCAGTATAAAATTAATAAGTCATTTTGTAACATTGAATATTTACACCCAACATAAGAGGAGCAATAACAAAACTAATTAATTTTTGGATTTAGTTTTAGTATGCAGCAGCAGAGAAAAAAATCAAAACGTAAACCTAAGGCAAAACCATTATTCCCACCAACACATGCACTCTAGCACATACAGGGAAATACAAACTGTAAAAAACGTGCAACCAAATTTTATCTAAAGAGAGAATTAATGATAATTGATTTATACGAAGAATGGAAAAAAAACTTCTGCTTAAATAAAGAATATGTTTAAGAAAACAATATTTGGGCTGGTAATGGCTAAAATATCAATTAATAATTCATATTTTGAATGATTGAAGCTTTAATTTATTTATTTTAAAATCTTGTTTTCAATTTAAGCCAATTTAATATAAATTTGTTAATATTTCCTACGAGTAGAAAATATATTTTAATTAATTAAGTATGTGTTAAACAGAAATATGTTTAAGATGTGGGTCATTATCATCATTTTGTGAAACTCTGCTCTCTAAGTCATTAATTTAACCAAACGTAAACTGATTACATGACCAACGCTAAAACAATTTTTATTTTATTTTTCTTCTTCAAGTTAATAAATTAACACCTGGTTCCATAAACACACACATACAAACTTGCATAACCCTACATTGTAACAAAAACAAAAAACAGTTTTTGCCTTAAAAATAAGTTAAATAATTTAAATCGTCAACCAATTTTACTGCCACTAATGTAAACAATGTACCTAAAAGTATGCTATAAAATGTTGTTTAAAAATATATAATTTTTATTTAATGGTTTTTTAATCTTTTTTACTATTTTTATTATTATTATTATTTTTTTTTTTAGTTTTATAAGTAAATTTCCCTTTACTGCTACTTTTTACCATTTGTATGTATCCAGGGAAATTCTACCAACAAATTTATCTTTTGTTTATTTGTTAAGTTCTTTTGCCATAATATTTTGATGTCATTCAAGTGTTTAGTTTAAAAAGAACACAAACATTAAATATTGGACATTTTGATGTTTGGTTAGCAATTATTTTAAGTAGCTGTGGCGCCTTACAAAGTTGACAAGTTTTCTGGAGGCAAAACTTTATTTGTTAAAAAAAAATATAAATTTAAACTAAATATAAACAGAAAACAATAATGAACTGTTGCACATTTAGTTTTCACATCTTCATTGCCAGTTTAAATGAACGACCTGTTTTTGTGCAGGCCCTAGCAGCGAACAACACTTATGTTGGTTGGCGGAGACAATTTTCTATTAATTAAAATAATTTTCCGTAAGGAAATTTTTAATAACTTTTGTTTTTATAGAAATTTTGTATGGGAATTTTGTTTTAACAATTTTTAATAAATTAACAGACTCACTTATGAATAATTTCAAAATCTTTGATAAATTTATAAATTGTTTATAATTAAAATATAGTTTATTATTTTAAGAAAATGTTAATGATATTCCAAATTAATTTTGTTTATTATTTCTTTTCTTTTAGAAAAGGGAATACATTTGGTAAGTTGTCTATATTTTACCATTAATAAAAAAAAACTTTTTTTAAACAAAGTCTTAAGAATCTATAAGGGAATTATATTAATAAAAAGACCAACAAATTTGAAATGGACCGTGATATTTTGTAAGTAATAAAGTTTTTTTCCTTTTCAAAATTTTTAATGCTCTTAATTCAAATAAAACCACTTTTCTACTAGACATAATAGAATCTATCAAAGAAAGCTTAGTAGCACTTTAGGATCTAAGAGGACATATTATATTGACAAGACTTGCCAGAAGCTGCCGTTAAGCCCTGGAAAAGCTTTTAAACCTTTAAAGCGTTAAGCTATGCTAAGCGATGCTTTACTGTTATAAAAAATTGTTGAAAGGCTTGCAAGAAATGGTTCGGTCATTAGACCAGCGATTAGAAAAAGGTCAGAAATTGTACAAGTAAGCTTGTTATGGACATCTCTAATCAAAACCGGGTATTAAATTACATTTAGTTGAGGATAGAATCATTTCAGAAATACCCACAGAATACTTTTTTCTGTGAGCCTATTGCTAGTATATAAAATAGTAATGCTTCTAAATTAAGCAGGATATTTTTAAAAAGGAGAAGTTTATGAAAAAAAGCAAATTTTCTGTTGTTCCCCGAGAATACATAAAAATAAATTTGAATCGATAAGTTGCTGTTTTCAAGAGCAGTTAGGTAATGATTTCAAGCACAAATTAGTCAAACCTAACAGATACCTAAAGATATGCATTATTTTAATGATGGCATAAAAAGCGTTTAATTTTATTTAATTATATAAATTTCCTTAAAACAATTTCGTACTTTTTAAGAATTCTTGATAAATTCTAATAATTTTAGAAATTTTTATAAAAAATTGACATCTTATTTCTAATATTAAATAATATTATAACTATTTAGTTGCTCTACATTTATAATCAAATGTTTCCTAACATTTTTCATACAACATATTTTTTTGTTGTTTACTTATTTTGATAAATTCTTTCGATAAACTATACATTTATCTACTTATATTCATCTCAACAAGCCACATCGATATTTAGTAACTTTTTTCTACTTAAAAAAAAAACAACAAAATATATAATTTCCATATTTAATACCAGCAAACAATCTAAAATTTAAACGGTAGATAAACTTATATAAATATACAGTCTACTGCTCATATTAAATTAAAACAAACATTTTTTCAGGGCATATTTAAAATACAGCCAGGTGTTTCAAGTTATTGATAAAAAAACCAATCTGACACACGCCAAAGTGTTGTTGTTCTCTCGTATCAGTAGACAGTCACCACAGGACTTAATTTAAAAATCAAAAAAGAGAGCAAAAAAAAAATATTATAATAAAACATAAGTGTAAGGGAATATTTATGAGTACAAAATAAAATGTTATTTACTCTATTAAATGCCAATAAGTTTATATGTATGTATGTATATATGTATTTGTGTATGCATGGGAAGAAATATGTATGTATATGTAAGTAGATAAAATTCATAACGTACATAAGAGTGTTTGTTGCATATACTTAAGCACATATGTATGTATATAGAATTAAGAAGACAAACAATATTTAAGCAGGCATACAAGTGTTATACACATATAAATATATAAGTATGTGTGTATTAATAATTTAAATCAATTGATAGATATGCCTGTAAAAGAGGGTGTATGTGTGTGTGTATAAAAATAAAAATAAAGGTATTTATAATTTATATTTAATCTTTTTCATCAATATTTTTATGCCTGCACACTGTCTTACCGTTTGTTTGTACGTATGTGTATACATAAGTAGTCATGTGTATTTTTCTTAAAGAGGACTTCATGAAATAAAATTTTGTCTGCATAATTTAAAAGATATAAAAATGAAAAAAATAGACCCTAAGTTTTGAAAAATTAAGTCTGACGTATAAGTGATATTATTTTAGCGGTTATTAATCATGCGTCATGGAACCCCAAAGAATGTTAGAAAATCATTTTTTATATATTTTTTTTAAATTCATAGAATTTTTTTCTTGAGAAAATTGTTTTTTTTTTGTATGTTTAAAACTTAAATATATTGTTTTGTTAATTTGTAAAATTTTAAATATTTTTTTTAGTTTTCTAAAACTTTCCGTATTTTTTAGAATGTGTTTAAAAAATCTTTATTTCAAAATCTCTGTTAATAAAGTAATTCTGTATGGTTTTATATATACAAAAAATTTCAATCAAATCAAATAAAGCAGAAATATCAACAAATTTAATATTAAATAAAATTTCGTAAAAAATTGGCAATGAAAAGTAATTTCTCAAACATTTTTTAAAATTTTTTTCAAAAAGTTTTAAAATATTTTTTGTTTACAAAACGGTTAAAAAAATGTATAAAAATTTTGAAAACAATATCCTTTGAAAATATTTAAAAAATTATATTCCTTATTTACATTCATATATTGACAATATAAAGGCTTTTTTAATACACATATCCTTGATACGAATATTTATGCATTGCTTAAATACGTATTTATGCCGTCACTTGTTTGCATGTAAATTTCCATTTAAAAATGTATTAAAAGCATTTAAATATGATTGTATCAGATACAAGACAGACACAATAACAGCCCTAAGCCTGAAGATAAATAGACAGAATACATGATTGGAAGTGTTGCAATACTTACTTTGCAACATAAGAAAATGAAATACTTAAATACTATATTTATATTTTAATACAAAATATAAAATAAATAATTGGACAATAAATTAAGAAACACAGTGTTTGTAATGGAAATTTCCTTTAAAATATTTGAAAATAATTTACCTTGAAAAATGTTTAACAATTGAGAAGTAGTAAAGTTAAAATTCTTTAAATAAATTTTAAGTTTTTATTTTTGCAAATTTTTTTATTTTTTAATTTAAAATTTGTTTTCGTAAAAACCATTCATATCAAAACTTTTTTCAACTAATATCTACTATCAAAAAGGCTACAAAACGGCAGCTTAAATATTGAAAATTAAATGTTGCATTTTTGCATTAATGCGCCTAAAGTTTGTTTTCATTTTTTAACACACAAACAAGAACATCAATGGAATATTTAGAATTTCTTTGTTTTATTACAAAAGGAGATGCTACAAAGTTTCTATAAATATTTTACATAAAAATGCATTAATTTGTGTAAGATTTAATGAAAACATTTTACATTCTATCCTGCTGTCCTTGAATCCCTCTATACACATATATTTCTCTAAGTCTTCAATTATCCTATAACATAAAACAGCTGCAATCAATTTTCATTTTAAATATGTTTTAACTCAAATATTAATAATTAAACAATTAATTGATTTTTACATTTTAAAAGACACTTTATTCTGAACTTATTAATAAATAAGTAATTTACAAAGGTTTTTCTTCAAATTATTCTACAACAATTTAATTGGGTAAATATTTATATGTGTGTGTGTATGCGTGTGCCAGATGAACATAAGTAAGTGTGTATTAAGTTACAAGTTATACTGATTTACTTAACTTTTAACCAGGATAATGGGATCAGCTTATAACCTTTTAATAAAGTTAACTGGAATATGTAAAACACTACTTACGTAATATTTGTATGTAAGGGAAGAAAACAAAGGGAAATGAAATCAAAATTAGAATAAAGATAATATAAAATTATAAATGTATGTTACACTATGTTATATAACTGTAAGTACATGCCAGTCCTTTTCTGTTAATTGTGAAAATACACTCTGGAAAGTTTGAAAATACAAGAAAAAGCTACAAATGCATTGAATACGAAAGACGACAAAAATAACACAAATGCAATATATGCAATAGCAATTTTTTAGTTTAATTTTTCTTCTGTGATAACTAGTTTAATAAGAAATTACACTGTGATATTTTTTAATTTTATATTTTTTACATTTGTTTTGTTAAATATTTTTATGTTTTATGTTGTGTAAAACTAAATGTGTATTTATTACTATAAATGTGAATAATTGACGAAAAGATTATGTGAGTTAAATTATTTTTATTATACTATGTTGTCCTGTTTGTAATTAAGCTATTGTTTTTCTATTGTGTTTTTATTTTATGGTTACCAGACTTAATAAAATATCCCTGATAATGTTGGGAATCTCCAACGAAACGTCGGGAAAAATTATGGAATAACCTTTTTATTTACATAAATAGAGTACGTGACCTTCATAAGCCCATTTTAGAAAATTTCTAAATATCGTAACAATACAATAAGGAAAAGGTCTACAATAATTAAAATTAATAAAAATGTTAAATAAAAATTTTTTTGTAATTATAATATATAGAAAATACAGTTAACTGATACAAGTTTATGTTCTACTTCGGAAAATTACGTAAAAATTAAAAAGTTCAATTAAAAAAAAAAAAAATAAAAATAACACAGAAACACATGGCTTGGTTTAGTAGTGATCATTTCAACTATCTGCTGACGACTGACCAAAAACAAAAAAAACAGAAAAATAATATGTAGAAACAAAGGAAGATCTTTGTTAAAAATATAACAACAACTTCTTCATCATTATTAAACCGCTTGGTTGAAGCAGTACAAAAACATGTCATGATTGGGAAAATGAAACACAAGGAAAAAGTTTTAAGTTGTTGTCGTAAATTTCGTTCTCACTAATAAAGTGGTAGGATATATGAATAAAGGAGACAAGCAAGCATCATACCCTATTTCCTAATAAACTGTGAGTTAAAAAAATAATATTTACATCCAACACTAAAATACCGATCAAAGAGTGCTGATGATAAAACAGTAGCTGGTTTCGAAAGTGCATTCCACTCGGCTAGTGTCGGGAAACTTACTTTTTTTCAATTTTCTTTCAATTATCGCATAAATGGGAATAAGCGTTGTCTGTGATTGTTGCTGTTAAGTTCCTGCTGAATTTGAAAGGTTTAAATAACAATATCAGTTTTTACAAGGTGGAGTATGCAAAAGTTGTTGTTCATGTACTGACCAATATTTTACTTGTGGGCACTTTCTGGCCGATGCGGCCAATGGGCCGATGCGGGTCTTGAATTTTAAGCACTAAAATGTATGTTGACTTTAGTTTAACGTTTTATCCATTTTAATAGTTTTTCAATAACAATTCTTTAAGTGTTCAAAACAATATATAAAGGGTTTACTTTATTTTTTCTTAAACTTGCAAAAACCTTCTCCTCTGTTTGAGCAGACACAAATTTTATCTTTTCTTAAAGATAATGACATTTCAAATTCTTTTCAATGATAAATGATAAAAGCTGTAAAATATTTTTGATAAAATTAATGGTTTAAAAAATATAAAAAATTAATGCAATTATAGCAATGAAACGCACTATTAATATAAATATTTGAGTGTGGATAAAAGTGTGCATGTGTTTGTTTTAATTTCAATCTGCTTAAAAATAAAAATCCATATTTAAAAGCAATAATAAAATGTATTATTTTTACAAGTACAACTCAGGTAAAAATAAACATAAAATTTATTATTATTTATTATATATTTCTGCTTCAAAAAAGTTTATCCATAATAAATATTAAATAATTTATTTATATTCTAAAACAGCTAAGCAGCTAAGCTATTTGATATAAAATATGCCTTTTTTGATTTCTTCAGTACACATTAAGTTTTCAAGAGATTGAAGTAGAATTCTATATAATAAATTATAATTTTACAGCCATTTATTATTATTTTTTCTCTACATTAAACTTTTACCCCCATATTCGTAAACGATTAATAAATTTATTAAAGGTTTATTAAACAGATTTTGTATGATGCCCTAAAAACTTTCAAAAACTTTATTAATCGTTTATGAATATGGGGGTTAATAATTTAACCTTTAGAATTTTCTCACTTTAAAAACACTCTATATTCTAAAAGTAATTGAAGGGATCATTTTACATATCTCTAGAGGACTTAAGATGCAAACATTTACACATTCATAAACATAACTTTTCCATTCCAGCATTTAATGGGAATCTTACAAACATGAACTAAAGTGTTGTACAATTTAAATAAGAAAAGCTTTTACATTTATGCAGTCATTTGTTGGTTTATTCACTTACATATGCATACACACATATAATTATTTTTTCATGTGCTATAGCTATAGTTGTAGTAGTAGTAGTAATTATAATGTATTAACATAACTGGTCATTAAGATAATGATAATGAATGTAAGGTAATGATACACATGAGACTTTAAGTTTGTAGTTGAAATTTCATTTATAAAAAATTCATATGATTGGTATTACATTTATACATACGTAGACACTGGCATATATCCACAAGCAGTATTGTGCAATTTAATAACAAGGAACCGTTATTTACTAAAAAAATATCTTAATTTATGAAAGGAACTTTTGAAGATTACAGTCTTTTTAACGATTAAAGTCTTTTTATTTACAATTGTTTGGATTTATTTCATGCTGTTTTTTAATTGAATTGCGTCCTTTATTTTGTGGATATTTTTTACTACAATATTGTCTTTGTCTGAGGTTTTTGTAAAAAATTTTTGACATAAACTTGATTTTCCAAATATGCCAGAGTTTTTTTAATTGCAAGAATACAGTGACATACAAAATTTCTCTAAAAACAAATAAAAAGGGAAGCTGCTCGAAATCTATATGTATAAAAATGAAATGGTCGATGTATGTAGCCGCATCACTTGAGAACGGCTGGATTGATTTGCCTGAGTTTGGTTTTGTTTGCTTCGTAATTTTCAGGAGACGGTTTGTATGAAAAAAAAGAGGGGCGTTGCACATCTCACACATTTTAGATACATTTTTGATATGTTAAGAGAACTGTTAAATCTATTGTCTCAAAATTTTGTACGATTATGTCCTATACCATTTCCCTTATTCGAGCCAAAAATTGTTAGGATCAGATAGGGGGTGTGGTACCGCCCATACAATTCAAATACATTTTATGGCATATCTTTTGAACTGTTACATCAATAGCCTCAAAATTTTTTACAATTAATTCTTATACCACTTTCCTTTTTCGCGCAAAAAAAATTTTAGGATCGGAGCATAGTGTGTAGTACCGCCTATACAAATCAAACATATTTTGTAAACTGTTATATCTATGGTTTCAAATTTTTAAGCTGTCAATTTTTATATCACTTTTCTTTTTCGTACCAAAAATTGTGGGAGTCGGAGCAGGGGGCATATCACCTCCTATACATTTTACTGCATATCTTAAAAACTGTAACTAAACATATCAATGGTCTTAAAATGTTGTAAGATTAACTTTTGTACGATTAACTAAAATATAATTGTTCTTATTCGATATGATTAATTTTAATGCCATTTTTGGAGCAGGGATATTTGCGAAACTATAATATCTGCCGTTTTAAACTTAGCGTAACTCTCTTCGATGTCTGTAAGTGTATTTAATCAAAAACCGAAAAAAACATATAGAATGGCATGGCACCTACTTTATAGTTTAAATAAATTATAAATAAATTATTTTGAGATCTGTTATATATTTGTATTGAAACTTTGTACCATTAACTAAAATATAACTTTCCTTACTCAAGCAAAAATTGCCTCGATCGGAGCAGGAGTGTGGCACCTCCCATGAAAAGAAAATACATAAATTGAGATATATAGGAATCGGGTATCATGGATTTTATGATCGAATTCGTTACAAAGATTAGAAAATTAAAAATTATATACAAAGTGCCTCCTATTCACTTTTCATTTTTCCTTTGTTACCTACTAACTAGTTACTACTAACTATTTTTGCAAAACGCATTTACAATATTTTTTATTAGTAAATAACTTTCGTGCGAAGCCGGGGCGCTCTGCTAGTAATAAATAAAAAAAAAAGGCGTTAACGCACGTTACTGTATATGTTAATTTATTTGGGACACATAAAGTATGTATGTATGTGTTTGTTTTAGCATATTACAATTAATATGTTTTTTTATGTGTGAATATGCATGTGTAGGATAAAGTATATAAAATTTGTATTTTATACAAGAAACCAAAAAAAAAGTCGTAGCAATTTAGGCGTTAATTTTCGGGGTTTTAGTTAAAGCAACTGATTTCTTGTTTCGTATATTTTTGATGATAAATTATTTAGTATAATATTAAACACAAAAATGAATTGACTTGTGTTATCATATGTATATCCGGAATTATTTGGGTTATTTTAATCTATTTTTATCTTAAGGTAATCTACGTACATTTGTCTCTGAACAATAATCCAATAAGAAAGGAAATTGAAAAAATAATAAATATCTTACTGTATGTCTTAAGTGTTAATGCAAACAACATTTTAAAACCAATTTAACATTACAATGTGTTAATTGTATCCCTGTATGTATGTATATGTAATATATATGTATGTATGCATGTAGTATTTCAATTAAATATGTCAGGTGTAAATGTCCACAATTAATTGTTAATTTACAATATTTTTTAATTAAAATCCTGCCTAAGCTGGCTTCACACTATTCTACTAGTCATTAGATTTTCATTGAATTTTGTAAAACAAAATAACATGTTTCATGTTTCAATTGTCAACAAATCAAAAAGAAAACTTTCTCATTACATTTTATGTCTACACTATCCCACTTCAAATAAAATGAAAACAAACACAACCCTAGTACAATGAAAAATCATAAATGTCTAGAAAAATTTCTAAAAATGATGAGAGCCATACGACTGTCAAATTTCTATATGTATTTTTTGTAACATTTCATTACATATTGCCTTCACACTATTATACTTTTTTATTTTATTTTTGTTTTTGACTTGTCGTAATACTCAGTAAAATAGTCTGAAACTGCCTGTACTAATACAATAAGAAGCTGATATTTTAATGCTTAGAATTATTACAACAATAAATTACTTTTTTTGATAATTACTTATGTATAACATGATGTTGAAAATTTCAATAATTCTCTAGAGAATAGAAATCGATAGCAATGTTGTAAAAAGAATTTGTTTTAATATTTATATACTAATGAAGTTTAATAAGCTCTAAAGGTATATAACGATATAAGTTTCAACAAACATTTTTTTAAAGTTTTCCCCATCTATAGATTTACCACCCCTTATTCATAAACGATTTATAAATTAACAAAAGGTTTAAAAGAACAATTTTGTATAAAAAATTATTTCTATAAACCTTTTAAAAATTTGTTTAAAACGTTTTTTTTAATAAGACTTTAAAATTTTAAAATAACTTACCTTAAAAAATTTAAGTTTTTAATTATTAATTCAATCAAAACTGGCTTTCTTTGCTTAATATTAATCCTTATTATTCTGTAAAAAAAATATCCATTAAAATACTTATGCATATACAAACCTATATTATATTTTACATACATACACATACGTTTTTTTTTTTTTGTTTTAATTTGTTTACCTTTACATTCACATAGTCATGATATTTATTGGAAAATCAGTATTGTCATTGTTGTCTTATTAAATATTGAAACAATTGTCAATTGTTACCTGTCATATGGCTTTACATCGAAGATAGTGACTTTTGTTACGTTTTATTTTAATTTCATAAATAATATAAAAACTCAAAACCAAATAAGTCAAACATTTTATATCTCTGACATAAATTGTATGTGTGTATGTATGCATGTTTTTTGTGTTCTAACTTAACTAGTAGTTGTAATATATAGTTGTATGTATGATTAAAGGCGACACTTGCTAACCGTATTCTATTTCCTAAAAAAACTTTTGAGTATGTAGATGATATTTTAAGTTCTTTTGTTTTTGTCTTACAAAAAAAAATATATTTGTATTTTGGAGTATTCATATTATCCCTTAAATGTCTCTTAAACTTTAAACATTATATGAAAGTTTAAGAGGTATAATTATAAGTTCAACTGATATAATTTTATTATTTATTAAATTAACGAATTTTAGAATATCCGTACTTAGCTTACTTTCAACTACGACAGGGGATTAAAAGTACGGAAAGTATGGATATTCTAAAATTAAGTGTGATATGCTTGACTCTTGAACAGGGTCGTGCAAAAGACCGCACATGTGCGAATGCTCTCAAACTAATGAAAAGAGTATAAGAAATAATTTGTATTTTTATCTCTCTTTTTACGAGACAACCCTGACCAAACAGAATTGAAGAATTAAAAAAAACATTCAGTCTGGTTTGATCATATTAATGATCAAACTAGTAGCTTTGCTTCTAGACAACAAAATGTTTAACATTCAATGGGAGAATACTTTTTTATTTGCCGAAAATAACTTCGTAAAGCTGAGTGCTTAGTATGCCAGTGCTTAGTGATCCGTTATTATAAATATTTTTATAGAGAGGCATTATCGCTTATATCATGGCGAGTATGAAAAATTATCAAATAAGTTCAAATACACTTGTAAGACCAGTGGTGAAAAATTTTACAAATTTTTTTTTTCAGTGAAATAAAAGGCAAACAATTACGCTTAAAAACAAAACACTGAGAGAAGCATAAATTGTGAATGTATGTGTTTGGATATCCCTGCTCTAGAACCATAATTTCTAACAAAAAGGACTAAATTTTTAAATTTTTTAAAAATTTTTAAGGATAAATCTTTTAAATAGTACAGTTTTCTACTTGCTTTAAGAATATTTTACTATAAAGCGGGTTAAAAATTTCTAGTACGATTTCGTACGTTTATTCGAAAAAAAATAAATGTAAAAAAACCCAAGGGTGTAGAACAATAAGATTTTATAGTGATAACTTTGGCCAACGAATGTAAACTAAACAGAATGCATGTACAATGCACAATGGCTTAGAGGTTAATATAATATTACCGATAGAAAATTACATACCAAAAGTAAAGTTCTCTGTTTAATAAATTTTCCCTAGCGTCAGCAAATTTCTCTTAATACAGGACTCTATAATTCTTAATTCGATTTAAATTAATAAAAATATAATAAATGCGACATGTCCGTTTTTACGTCCCCTTCCATATAAGGCATACTTTATATAAAAACAAATTAATTGTTGAACATTTTACTGTGACCCAAAATTCTTTCTAGCTAATCCTGCAATTTTTAATAAAACTAAAAACGATAAATTAATGCCTTAATATTTATCAGCAATATCAAAAAATTATAGGCATTTCTTATTCTTAAAACAATTCTAGTTTTTATGTAAGTTAAAACTTTAATGTGTTACAATGTTTTCCTAAACTCTTAGAGTAAGATTTACAGTCTTCAGCCCAAATATTTGTTAACTGAAAGTTATCCATTGTTTAACTAATACTTTATATTTATAGTGCTTTGTTTAACTTTAAATTATCAAATTTTAATAATAACACATTTTAGCTGTTATCCAACTAATAGTAAACCGATGGCTTTCGGTGGCTTAAATTATTAAAAGTTGAGAGCTGTGAACAAAATATCAATAGCTAAACCATAGCCGGATGACAGTGAATGTGGACATTAAAGTTTTATAAAGAAGTGGCTCAGGCCTCTTATAATCTTAAAAAAAATGTTTTATAACATATAATTACAAATAATTACACATAAAGTTTTAATAAACATTCTAAAATTAATACTAAAACAAAAGTACTGGTGACCTCGACATATTCTTAATAGTTTTCATAACAAATTTTTTTTAAAACTCCATAAAATCAACAAAGTGTATTTTATATCCTTTAACTGCCTACACTTTCAACAATGATCAACAAATTTTTTTGTAGCCTGTATTGATTACAAATCCATTTAAAAGCTATCTATACCTATATAACAGATATACCTACATATAAACATGGCATATAAAAACACATTTATAAAAATACAGTTGTATATATGTATGTATATAAACACATATGTATGTATGTATATGTATCAATATGCCATATAAAAGCCAATAATAATTCAGTATTGTTTTTTTTTATAAAGGACATTTCATACAATAAATTATGTCTTTTAGTTTAATGTCAATGAAAAAATATTTATTTTTTTTATGAAAAGCATTTTTTTCTGTTTTTTTTTCTTTGCTACTACATATGTATTGTTGCGTTTGTATAATAGATGTTTTTTATTTTGAAAGCTTGTCAAACGCATAATAAATCAGATGAAAAGCTCTCATCAATTTCAAATTTATTAAAAATTAATATTTTACAACAACACATTGATAAAGGTTTACATATGCTTCTGTGTGTGTGTTCATGTATGTATGTGCTTGTATGGAATAAGTGTAGTAAAATTTCTAGGTATGTTTCAATATACATACATATGTACATACATACATATTTACATAACAGCCCTGCAGGATGCCTGGGGTCAAGTGTCTCCAAGTCACCACTTTTGTCGACGATTGTGGTGACTTTATGGTCTCCACGTCACCACTTTTGTTGACTATTGTGGTGACTCTTTGGTGATATTGTCAACAAAGCATCAATTCTTTTTATTTTGCAAGTAAAAAGCACCAAAATTACTAAAATGTTCTAGTAAATCACTAGTTCCAATGTCTACATATGGTCCCAAAAAAACTACCTTATTAATACCTAGTCAATAGTACCAATGTCAATAGTGGATTTTCAATGACACGCACATGTTAAATGTCTATAGAAAAAAGCATTGGCTGGGGTATAATTGGTCAGTAGTACTGGTGACAAAGTCAATAGTGAATCAGTACTGTTTCACTATTGACATTTCCTGCAGGGGCATACTTGTTACTTGTACATATGTATGTATATCAGAGATGGATTATGAAAGTTATGTTAAAAAGTTGAATGGAAAAGGTAATAAATAATTTTATATCCTTTTTTTACTAAATTGTCTCGAACGTCGTTGTGTATCACCTGGAAAGATTTAAGCCATCTCTTTAAGAGTTTTTTATCTTAATTTTCACGCAGTTAGAGTATGACTGTTGTTTAATATCGTTTGCTAAAATTCAACAATTATTATAGATATTGGTTTCCTAACAACTTGTTAGAAACTTGAAAACAAAATTAATAAATGGACAGAAACCTAAGAGAACTAAATAAATATCGATCATTTAAGGCTAAACTGAAGTTCTAAACAGTATCATTTACATTGCCATTCTATCAGCTTTTCCATCCCTGATGTATATGCTGTATAACAATTTCGTTCCATATCTTTTTAACTCTTTATTAAGGCAATATCATATATATGAACATATATATAAAAAAATAATGAAACACAAAATGCTTTTTGATAAACAGTGTAAGCAAAATATAAAGAATTTTAAAACTTCTAGGTAAAACTTAAAACGGTAAAACAAAGAGTACAGCTTTCGGTTATATAACCTTTATATTTTATCCCAATGGAAAGGTTTATGTAGCCAAAGAACTTTGTTCTTTTTGAGGAGAAGGATTTTGTATTTTTTAAAAATATATTTGTCTAATTGTTAAGAAGGGATTACAAACCTTAAATCAAGGCTTTTGGCATTTATTTAGGGATTTTTGGTGATTCGGACGAACATAAAGAAAATGCTTGTACAAGCTCTACAAGGCTTCCTGAAATGTAAATGCAATATCTGATTACTGATTAAGCATTTAGTTTGGTAACTCTTAGACAGCTTATATAATAAATCAATATAAATGAGAAATGTTTATATTGATTATTGGTAAAAAACTATTTAAAAGTTTAAAACTAGGAAACTTCTTTCGGTCATACATAACTATTTTTAGAATAAATTGTTTGAGGCTGTTTACACTCAAAAACGTTTTTAAATAGCAAACATAAATAAATAAATCAAATTAAAAAATTCATTCAATGATGTATTTTAAAATAAATAAAGCTATTGAAAAATATACTATTTAGTGGTTACGCTTTTTTGGGCAAATATTTGACGAAGCTGTGACTGTAGTTTTAGTAATTAGAGCAGTTGGTGATAAGTACCCTTAGTCTACTTTTGAAATCAATGTTGGAAATATATACACATATGTACATATGTTTTTATAAAGTCAAACACAATATTTGTGTTTACAAGTGTAATTTAAAACTTATTTCTTGCATAATCGACAGCTAAAAATAAGTTTCAGTTTTGCATTCGTCAAAAAATATTAAATAAGTTTTCAGTTTTTTATCTTCAATTGAATATATTTTTATTTTACGTTAGTCTTAAGTAAGTACGAAATGTAAAGAAGATTGTAAATTTATCTGCACTTATGTTGTATCACTAAATTTGTCTAGTCTTAAATCCTGTCAGTATTGCCAGTCAAGTGTTTTATGTTAAAAAGAAAGTTGTTAAATCTATTGTTAAAAATTGATATGACAATAGTACTTCAAAGAACATAAACATTTCTTTAACCCAGAATTAAAGCTGTTTTTCATAGTCATTGACAACACCGGTTATAATTGTCCTTTTTCAATGCCTGTTAATAAAAAAGTAAGCATGTCTTTGTTGTTAGTATAATAGCTTGTATCGAAAAAGAAGTTTATACATACTTACATACATATGTACATATATTTTCTTTGCATTGATTTATATTATGTAATTGTAATTCTATTTTTTAACTGTATATAATTTTGATTGAACTAAAGACAAATAAACAAAAAGGATTATATGTATATGTAGTTTAATTGCATTCATTTTGACCAGGTGTAGTTTATGGTTAAAATTTCAAAGAAAAAAATTTTAAATTATCATTTTAGTTTAATAAAATTTTAAAAAGTATTTTCTGCAACAACTTACTGCTCCATAACTAATTTTTTGTTAAAATAAAATATTAGTAATTTTTCAATAGGAATTTCATTTAAGCAAAAAATGTTTAGTATTTTTTTCATTATATGGAAACTTTTAATTTTATTGATGGTTTAACATTTTAAAAGATGTTTTTCTTTTAAAAATTTTATATTGTGCAATGACAAATTTTTACATAAAAATAACGATATAAGTTCTGCACTGGTAAGGGATATTGGTCCTTTCGGCAGTGTTCTTTTCTGCTATATTTTTGTGAGAAGCAGTCTGGCAGACTTCATAAACGCAGTTTGCAATGCAATACAGAAATGTATAGTGTTCATAAACACAGTAGACTTAGCATTGGCAATGCCGCATGTTCATTATTGCATGGCAACCCATTTCAATGCGCAGTATTTGTCGAATTTGGGAATTGTTTTCATTTGTGATTCTTTATAAATTGAATTTCTTGACGTTTAAATTTTTAATTAAAGTTTTTACGATCATTTTTTGGCATATACATACATACACGTAGTGAGAAAAATGGAACCAGAAGCTACTAATAGCAAAAATAATGAATAATGGCATTTGGTAAATCAAGACCCCGTACCTAGTTTGTGCAACAAACAAAACACGCAACAATATATTTATACGTTCATAAATGTATGAAAATGTCATGACAATGCCTTTCTATATCCATGTGAAGTTCTTAAGTGTATCTTTCTGTGGAGAGAACAAATTGAAGAACTCTTAATGATTTCTTTACCGGATACTCTAAGTTTAGCTAACATAAAGTCGATACGACGACAACCACTACCTGTTGGCTTTGCACAATGGGGGATAAGACCTCTGACACATGATTTTTTAATGCTTGATAATCTGTGGAAGAATACTATATTTTCTTTAGTGCTATTTTACTACAATATCAGGCATTTGAAATTTCTTGCACTTAGTTTCTTAAGCTTCATTTAGCCTTGAGCTGTATACATTTTCTAGGCTGCATAAAACACCAGTCCGTTTGTAGCGGCGCATTTTATCACACATAATTTATTAACATATTTTTCATTAAAAAAAAAAAAAATTAAAACAACAACATCAAAAATAATATGAAATTTAACAAACTTTAACATTTAAATTGTTTAACCTTAATTTACATTTTATTGTAATAAATCTGTTGACAATTCAAACCAAGGATATTCAAATTCTGCCTT
>NDXZ01013858.1:9724-33597 GCA_003055125.1 Paykullia maculata
TTTTTTTTTTTTGCTGTAAAGGAATTTTTATTGCATTTGTGTAAGCTGCTTTGGGGAGGGGTGTTATGACATAAAGATAATCATTGTTAAGGGTGAACGACAATGAAATCAATTGGAAACTTTCTAATGAATAAGATTTGTTAGAATAAATGTTAAATAGT
Organism: Paykullia maculata; assembly: GCA_003055125.1. Lineage (NCBI taxonomy): Eukaryota > Metazoa > Arthropoda > Insecta > Diptera > Rhinophoridae > Paykullia > Paykullia maculata. Next base: position 9,886 of record NDXZ01013858.1, read on the forward strand.
TATAACAATTAAAAGGAAAAAGGGTTGTTTATTTAGACGAGGGGTAAAAAAACATGCAGATTTTTTAAGCTGCATTTAATTAAATTTCAACATGTTGCACAATAAATTAAACATGTTGGGATACATTTTAAGTCTTAGGAAAAATTCTTGCGTGAAGTTTCAAAGCAAACTTATATTACTACTTTATATTTTAGATTATAATTTCAAACAATATTTAATAAAAAATCAAGTGTTCAATCAGTGTTTAAAAAACTACAGTCAACGTGTATGGAAAAACAACTGTTTGCTTTGCTTTTCCATACATGTTGACTGCAGCTTTTTTAACCCTGTGTTTGACTATAAATACAAGAAAAAGTTTTATAAACAATTTGCTTTGGCAACAATAAATAATTAATATATTTCGTACTACGAAGTATTTCGTACGAAATTCGTAGCACTGATTTAGCAACAAGTTTTCTATTCATAAACATTGAATCAACTAAAATTACAGCATATCTTAAGGATTTTAACAGTCTACTATGTATATGCTTTTAAAACCGTATACTGTTGTATTTTTAAACACTTTTTGTCATACTTTAACGTAACGCAATGCTTTTTTGCTTATTTCTTGTTAAATTTTTTCTTCCAAAATGTTCTTACAATTTTATTGAAATAGTTTTGTAAAGGAATTTGTAAAATGTTTAGTTCTTTTTTTACCTTCTACTCTCTGTTGTGGATTTTTTCATGTACCTTGACTTAATATTTTTCATAAGTTTAAAATGAAAAACAAAATAACTGTATGTCATGTCATAGCAAAAAAGATTAATGTTGGTATTTTTTAAGGACTTTAAGTAATAAAAGGTATTTTGTTAGGAAAAACAAATTGTAGATGTGTTGCTTTTTTTGACAGTTTTAAAAATCGTGGATATTTTTTTTAAAGACTGCGTGGTCTTTTTTAAAGTACTGTTTGCTAAATAAAACAAATTTTGAATCGTTTTTAATTTTAGTTTTTTTTGGTTGAGTTATTCTGTATAAAAATGTATTTATATTTCAAAATTAAATTATCTTGTTTTCAATAATATGATGAAAAGATAAAAACTATCCAGTCTTATTATTGGCATACATTTATTTTATCAATATCCCTTATTACAAATCAATTAAATGAATTATTTTTCTTTTAAAAAACCATACATTAATGGTTTATTATCTCAGTATTACTAACATTTACATTAAAATTATTTTAAGCCTATTTTTTATTTCGCAATTCCACGAATACTTTTTCGCACAAAATATAATGAGGGACGGACGGACTGGTCGGTCAGTCCGTTTATTATTTTTAAATGTATATTCATATACATTTCCCCCATTCCGGCCACAACCATTTGGAGCTTTTTCATTGCATATAAAACTTCATTTTGCCCTTACAAAAAGCAAGAGGGAAGGGGCAGATAACAAAAAAAAAACTACCTATAAATTATAGTTGAAATAGCAACGGTAGCAGTCAGGCTATAGCAATTTTTATGTTTAAATTTCCACTACATTTGCTTATCACCCTCATGCTGCAGCAGGCACATGTTTCAAAGCAAATATTAAAGAAATAAAAAAAAATAATAACAAAATCATAAAGCCAACATAATGCATTTTAATTTATGAACGAAAACAATAATAAGGCAAAAAAGCAACAACATAAATGGAATATAAAATGTGTAATATAATACTTGTGCTCGTATTATAGGAAAATTAAAGCCTATCTGTTAGGCGCATGAGCACCACTATAACGATAAGGAGAAAATGAGCATAAAACAATAAGAAGCTAAAAGAAAATATATTTGGCCATGACGAATCTTTAAAACCCACCACCATGTGCAAAGTAGTTGCATTTTTAGGATTTACTTTTTACTGTCAAAACACATTTGGGGTTTTTAAGCAATTTTTTTTTATTTTCTGTTTTTTATTCATTTTTAAAAAATAATTTATTTAAACATTTTCGCCATGATTAAAATACATTATTTTTTAATATAATGACACAATTCATTTAATGAAAAAAATTAAAATGTTTGTGTTGAATATGATTGGTTGGAAATTTGTGCAGGAGTAAGGGAATCAATTCTTTGAGGCAGTATGAAGTGTTTCAGTAAATAATTATTTATTTTCCCAAGGAAAAACGAACCCCAATCATTAAATCAAAAAATAAAATAGATTTGGGTTAAAAAACAAATTTCTTTATTTATTTTAAGAACGGAGTATCTAACCAAACAGTCAGATAGTCACCTTTAGCTCACAGTAACATTGGCTAAATTTAAACATTTTTCTTCTAAAAATAGTGTTTTGAAAGCTTAACTCCTTCCCTTTAGATGTTCAAAGATTTAAATAATTCGAAAAAGTATTTAAAAAGTTATATACATTTTAACTTGTTAATAAACGACACTTAATACTGTCAACATATTCTTGTTTAATTCCCCACTCGCAAGTTATGTGTCTGCTCGCATACAAAAACTTGTATGTAAATACCAGACCTGGGTGCTCTAAATTATATTATATTATTTAAATTAACTTTATTAGTAATTAGGGTTTAAGTTGCAACAGAATGTAATTTTAAATACAAAGTTTCAATTACATAAATCGATTTAAGTAATTGTAAGAACAACTGTAACACAGTTTGACTTTCCAGCCGAGGCATGACTTGTCTGTCCAGGGTTGATTCCAAGGTCTGCAAACTTTAAAATAACACACGATGAGTGTTTTAATACATTATATAGATTTAAGCTTTATTTCCGAATTCTGAGACTACTTGGTACATTCTTAATTCTATGATAGATTTATATGGCGGGGCCATAAGGGGATGAACGATAGAAGCTGGTAGGGATGCGGTACAGGCAAAGGACGTGTTTCTTTTTTAAAACGCGAACACGGTGTCACAAAATATGAGTTAAAGGAGAATTTGAAAACCTTTAAAAATACGAAAATTCGAAAGGAATTCGGGGGCTCTCCCCTTCTGTTAATTTAAATACGGTAAATAAACTACGAATAAAAGAGGAATTCGGGAGCTCTTATAATCGGCAAAACTACGGTTAATACACTCATAGCAAACCCTTTATTCAGACAATGAATAGCTACATTGCATTAATGAAATTGTCATTGAAAGTCAGCTAATGAAGTCCTTCATTGCATTAACGAAGAATGTTTCACCACATGTATGTATGAACATAATATGTGAAGCTATGTCATACATGAAATGAAACCAGTCATTGACCTAATGAAGCCGATTCAATGAAACTTTTTCTTTAAGTAATTGAAAACCTCTTATTTATTAAATATAATTTTTTCCTTTGTTTATCGACATTGTAAAGATAAATTAAATTCATTTAATTATTTTAAATATTAAAGTTTGTTGTAAGTGAATTTTACTGGTGCTTAGCCAAATCATCAACAGACTTTCAAACTATTTCTTGAAAAAACTCAAAAATATTCTATGTTCAAGTACGAATTGAAAAATTCTATGTTTAGGTAAAAAAAAAACAAACTGAATGAGAATTCTAAAAAATCTAAAAAAAACATTCAAACAGTTTAAAAAAAAAATCAACAAATGAATGCTTCTCTTTTTCCCATATACATCTAGTAAACCTTGGATTTACAAATATTTTTCCTTAAATTTGTTATTTGAAGCGATTTTTATTAATACATACTTTGAAAATCTTATGAAAAGCGGAAATTAGGAGACTTTATGTAATCAATGTTTATTCAGTGTACTAATCTACTAGAGCAGATATTATATTAGATTCGAACGATGCTTCGTTTGCGTGCAGAAGTAATTCGAACGGCAATTTAGATTCCCCATTTGTGTGCAAGAGATGATTACTTAAGTATAATAAAACATTAACTAAATGAGAATTGCAAGACAATAACATGTATAACTACTAACAAGTTATCTAAGTATGATTGTATATATAACAAATTACAGATAGTTGCAATGGAGTATAGAAAGTCACAAGAAACAGGAATATATATAATTTGTTCAAACTCAGATGAACATTTTTTTGATGTTGCACACGGGCAGACAAGCTTATATATACCATCTTTTATTACTCGTGCTGTTGAATGGTATAATATAGAGTGTAACACGCTAAGACTAACGAAAAAGTAATTACAAGACAAACGACATAAGGGTATGTGGGTCAGAAATTTTTATAAACCACGAAAGGATTTTTGGTACTTCTTAACACAAAAAGTACCAAATTGTTTAATGTAATAAACATTAGTTTTTATTAGAAAACAATTGCTTAGAAATTATTGAAAAAATATACCTTAAACGTCAAAGGTTAAACAAAAAACTAAAAGATTTTGGTCATCAGAGACTGTTAAAATTGATACACCCTTATTGGAAAAACCCTATAGGCAAATGACGGCAGTCGATATCGATGGAAGTTAAAAATTCTAAATGGAATTCCAATACCAAATGCAAAAAAAAGTTGCACGTTTGAACAAAATTTCGATCGCTATCGAATGGTTTTGTTTTAATTTAGCTAAATTTCAGTTCTTTAATGTTTAGATTTTTTTTTTTTAATTTTATAAAAAAAATAAATAAAAATGTACATTAAAAACGTTAAAATATTCTAAAGAATATAAGAAAAAAAAGCAGCTTAAATGTTTGGAATAAAACCAATAAGAAAAATCCATAAATAGCGAAAGTTTAAACATTTCGAACATTAGTACTCAATTCAAAAAGTACTCACAAATTTAGTCTTTATTTTTAATTCCACTCCCTTACACATTCCTTTGGGGTGGCTGCCTAAGGTGGGTGTGTGTGTGCATGTGAACTGATAAAAACTGATAACAGCATTTCGTACAAATTGTGTATGTTGGAATTTAAATGTTTCCGCAGTACAAGTTTCCTTAAAAATTTAACCACCTTGTGAGTGAATATCTTGCAATACTATTGCTACACTACAGCCAGAGGTAGTTAACCCTCGTGGAGCAAACAAATTAACCAGCTAAAGAGGTGTGTTTCACTAAGGGTGGTTTTCCTTTTCGTTTGTGTGTGGTAAAAATCAAATTTAACTTCCAGTCGCCAACGTTGACGCTGGAGACGAAGAGTAGAATAGTTGAAGGAATAAAATCAGTATTAGTGAAATAAACGTTGCGTACAAATGTGGGGGATATTTTTATAAGGAAAATTTCACCGCAGACTTGCAGACGTTGCTTAAAACAGCAGTAACGAAAAAATATCTAAAAAAAAAGATTTAATAAATTTTAAAACAAATTTACGGTTGTGATTTCTAAATTAATATTAAAAAAAAATTAAGTTTAAAAAGAATTACAAATAAATCAAGGAAAAAAGCTATCAAATTCAAATGCCTTATGTTTGAAATAATATAATTAGAATCAGAAAACAAAGACCAGTGCCCCAAAGTGTTACCAATTTTTTTATTGTATTTTTAGGGGGTTTGCGCTGGCTCTAAAATATTTGTGTGTGTATTTTTTCTGCGTAAATCAATAAACCGGGAGGGTGGCTTTTTTGTTATTTTTTGTTTTCGACATTTTCGTGCATTAACCGCCTGTAAATATGCTTTAAAAAAATAAAACTACATAATAATAATTATCAAAATCTATATAAAAATAAAACATATAATAAAATCAGTGTGAACATAGTGTTTTTACGGAAAAAATGCATTTGCATTTGCCTAAAAAATTAAATTAAAAAAAATCTTAAATTTAAAATTTTTAATACAAACATCTTTATTTAAATAGCATACTTTTAGGCTTATTTGTATTCCGTTATTTCCGGCTCAAGGTTAAAGTTTCATTTGAGTTTGTGTTTTGTTTTTTCGTTTTATTATTCCCTGCCAGATTGAAAAGCTCTTTACATAAACACTATTTGCTTTTATCATAAAAATTTATGGTGCTCTGAGAACTGAACGTGTCTGTATGTTTTTTGCTTTTTTTCTTTATCGCCATTCCGGTGTATAAAAGAAATATAAATAAAAATAAAACTGCACCTGAGCACTTTAGCTTTAAATCATTGTGATGTGTTTTTATTTTGTGGTTCTTTTTGAATTTATATATTTTTTTAAATAATAAAGTCAAGGCAGCTTTTTGTATTAAGTTGGAAAGTTTCACATTTCGTTTCCATTCATTTACTATGGAAAGTGTAAATAAATTTTATAGTCGATTAATAAAATGCATAACAAAGTAAATGTCTAACAATGAGAAACTTTTTTTTTTGTTCAATTGCCTACTTTTAGCTTAGTGCAAATATTTATTTGTAAAGCCTACTTTTAGGTGGAAAATCAATGAGTTATTTTTAGTATTTGAAGGCTAAAGTTTAGTTTGAGTAGTTTCACATTTATTTGTGTTGACTGGAAGAAATAATTCGGGATAAACAAAAAAAAAAAAAAAAGATCTAAATAAAAGCTGGACCAAAATTAAATTAACAAAATGAACTGATCAATTATGACTTTATGTTGCTGTTCATGTTAACATGGCAAAGTTTGTTAATTTTGTTGTTTCTTTTGCAGTCATTGATGAAAAATCACAATGAATTAAAACACAATAGAGCAGCACCCTTTTTTAATAATAAAACGTTTAGGGTTATTACAAAAAGAGACAAACAATTTATTTATTCCGACATTTCGGTTTTATATTTAAATCGAAATTTTAACCAATAAAATCGGAATTCATGACAACAAAGTATTTGGCTTTTTAGTTTTCAAATCCAAGTTCAATAGCTATTAGATTCCATGACAACCCTATTTATTGTACGCATTTTATGGCTGGTGCCTCAGAGTCAACCAAAAAATAAATACCAGACAATCAGTCTGCCCAATAGTTAGTTAATTCTCCTACAACGAAAAAATGTTTTATCAGCTAAAAACATTAACGCTGTCTGTGAAATTGTGCAAAGAACCTGAAACAGTATATTCCCCGCTGCATGCAGGAACTTGGACTTTTGCAAACTTAAAAAAATTAAGTTTAAGGTCAGCACTTTGGAAAGCTGCTTCCCCGGAGCAGGGTGTAAAAGATCTGTCTTGCCTCTGGTTAAACGGACTTTTTCGAGTCTATTCGGTCTATAGGGTTGCAAGTAGAGGCTGTTTTTGCCACCGAAATCACAAGGCGAGAATATTGGTAAAATCCTTCAAGCTTATCCTAATATAGAGACTTTGGACAATCACATATTCGTATTCGGCCCTAACTACCAGAGGGCTATACCCATGTAAAAAATATCCAACAAACTTCAAGGCCGAAATATACGGCATCTTCATCTGGACTGGAAAGTGCTTGAGGGGAAGGTAAAAGGGTATGAGGATCTATGTGATGTCGAACAGCCAGGTAGTACTTCAGGCCTTGACCTCATGTGGGATGAGATCGGGAGTAGTGCTGTACTGTGTCACATATCTAAATGAACTTGGAGCCAACAATGGTTTGGCACTATGTTGGGTAGCTGGCCATGAGGGCCATGCTGGGAATGAGCAGGCTGACTGTCTGGCTAACCTAAGAAGGAGTATTAGTTTCATGCTTAAGGCAGAATTTTCTCATCATTCGGAAACTACTACAGGCCGCAGGCAATCGAAGCGTTTTGTTGCACTATCCCTCATCCCTCATCATCGCTTGAGAAGAGCCCCCTTGTGTTACTATCGGGGTGGTTTACGGGACATTATGGCCTTAGGTGCCATCAATTTACTCTAGGGAACGCCAAGATCAAACAGTACAGATTCTGCAAGACAAGCAATGAGTCTTCGAAACATGTACTGTGCGACTGCCCTGCCCTAATGGCGCGCAGAATCAATTTCCTTGTTGTGCCGTTTATGACCCCGAAGGAGATTTACGCTCTCTCACCTAATAGGACAATTGGGTTCATTCAGAGCCTACATCTGTCTGAATGAAACAACAGGCTGCGCAAAAGATCTCTATGGTCGTGGTGTTCTTGGCCTTCGTAGGATAATGATAATAACAATGATCACATATGTATGTCTTAAATGTGTCGTTGTTTTGCAACAGAGCTAGATGATCGTGATGGACTTTGACTAGCCGAATTTTTGATAGAATCTGTTGTATAATCAGCAGTCCAGGCGGCAGGGATTATATAGCACGAACTCTTTGGCAAGAAAGTCTGTTCTATTTTCCATGCAAAAATAACCCATGTGATTCTTAAAAGACAAACAAGGGCGAGACTATGCCTTCAACGAGTGGTTAAACCACCAACAGGTTGGATCATCATATCAAGCACTGACGTAAATCTTATCAAAGTTTTCTCAGGAGCTTAAAGTAAATGGTGAAATTTGGGTGTTTGCTGTGGGGGGTTCCAGTACAGTAAAAATTAAATCAAAAAGTTAATTTTAACGGCGACAAGCATTTTCGAATAAATGGTTATATAGAAGGACTATGGTCCACACGATGTTCACCAAATGACAATTGAACTAAAAAATGTTTCTGTTTGATTCGAACAGCGAATGTTTTAATAAGCATCCTTCATAAGAAGTATTTTTGAATATGATTTTCCTATGCAGACGTGACTTGAATTGCCAATTTTATTATGAAATAGATTCGGCAATAAGTCGCATTCGACTTACGCTTTTTACGTCAACATATCCGAAATCATTGTTCAAACTTACCAGGATATATGGGATAGGGTCATTACAAATTGGATTTTTGGAGTCCTTTAATTGAAATTGATATAAACTCAAACTAAAGAAGAAGAAAACTAGAACTAAATTAATACTTTACTAGAATTTAACAAAATCTTACCCAGAATGTCTGAGAGCAGCAGCAAACTAAATTTCAAACTAAACATCTTTGCTATTTTGAAAACTACCAACTGAAAAGCTTTGCATTAAACCAAACATAATTCTAATAATTTACTTATTAATAAATCATATTGTATATCTCTACACAAAATGTTTTCCTCATCTAACATTCATAAATTTACCAATTTCTTGCTCTATTTGGCTGTAAGTAATTTTCTATTAACCCATATTGTTTTTCTAAAGTAATAAATATTCATTCAATGCTGCACTTTTCTGCAAACAATTTCAGAAACATGGCATCATAAAAACTATGGTTATGATTGTAATTTGCATTATATTTGGTATAACAAAATATAGTCTACTTTAATCTACCCCAACAACAGTGCATATCTGCAGGCATTTATAACATCGACACACACTTTAACAAATTTTAAAAGTCTGGCGCACGAACTCTTGTATATTTTTGAATTAGTTGTTGTTGTTGCTATTGTTTATCATACCCAGAGGTCTTTTGCCAATTTGTATAGTCATCATTTGTGTGTGTGTGTGATGGCATATTAATATGCTGATGACTATAACAATAAATATTGCATACACATTAGGGGCCACAAACAAAGGAAATAAAATTATTTTGCAAACAACCAAATCCAACAAAACTAACAAAAATCGATACTAAGAATTTTATGTCTTGAGCAAAAAACACTAGTTTTTTTTAATTAATTTTAATTCTTGCTTAAATTCTAATTTGTTAAGGAGACTAAAGCAATTTTTTTTCAAATCTATTGGGATGTTTTGAATTCATGTTTTAAAACCCAAAAATAAGTAATGGTTTCTTTGGAAATACTCTTCCCCGTTTTTTTTCACAAATGTCTACAATCTGAAAGGGGCTAATGTTTTCTAAAACCTTTGTTCTCTTTGCTAAGCAGTTGTGTGTTTGAAACTCTGCAAGAAAAATAACTTTTTCCTCTACCAGTTTTCTTGTATATTGTTTTTGGCAAAAATAAGTTGTTGTTCGCTTAATGTGTATTAAAAGGAGCACAACTATTTCAAATGGTAAAGTTTTCTCTGTTTTATTTATTAATTTGCTTTGTGCATCTGAAAGTTTTATTTTCCAAAGACTTATTTGCAAAAACTAACATTCACAAAGAAAACCATAATGTTCAGGTAAAAGTTATGGTAAAAAGTTATAAATAAAAAAATATAAAATAGAAAACGTTGAAATGGTGAAAAATATGGAAAAAGGTTTTGAATTGTTTGCAACTTGAAAGGAAAATGTAGACACTTTTGTAGTTCCTAGAACATTTATTATGAAAACTTGAATATAAAGTCCATTTGGTTTGGCTTAAATACAAAATTATTTTATAGCTCTAGTTTATTTGCACTTGAGTTCTAATTTAGTTTAAGAAATGCTCTAGTTGTGTAGTTCTAAAATACTTTTTTTAGATTTCAATTTTAGTTTAAATGCAGATTGCCTTAGGTTTTACTTTAGTGGTCTTATTTCAATTTCAGTTTTTGTTTAGCTCTTAATACCTTTGCTGTTCGTTCCGCTATACTAATCAAAAAAAAAAATACTAATTTAGTTTTACATCGGGCTTAGTTGGCTTACGTGGTTGTTTGCTACGCTCGCAAACTGTCAAGTGGAGCCCTATGATTCTGTTTTGACAGAACCACACATGTCGTTGGATGCACAGTTCACCCGGGCTATGAACTCCAAGCCCAGGGAAATATGAGTACTAGATCCACCCTGTTGCAGTGAGATATATATCTTAGTAGGTCATTCAACTCGGCCTCAGATATCTTACCAAGGACCTCCAGTATGTGGTTGCCCAGGAATCTGTGCCTCTTGACAGAGAGGGCGGGGCATTCGCAGAGAATATGGAGAATTGACTCTTCTTCTGTTTTATCCTCAACGCTGCGACAATGGTTGTTATAGGGGACACTGAGTCGTTCTGCATGCTTTCCTAGCAACCAGTGACCCGTTAATACTGCCAGCAACCTTGATATGTCCTTCTGAATATGACTCATGAGTTGGTCCGTACGTCTTTCATTAAACATGACTATAGCTTGGCGATCCTGCACGTGTCCAGGTTTTGCCACCTATTATCAGCCTTATCAAGAAAGTAACTGTAGATGCTACTTTTTACGGTCCCCAGTGGAGTTGCAACTGAGCTCGCACTAGATACGTTCAAATCAGATCCCTCCCTGGCTAGTTCAGACAGTTGACCTATCCTTGACAGTTCCATCTTGCACTGACTGACTAATAGGTGAGTGACACAAGCGCCGCCTGACTGTCGACAAAGATACCGATATTTTCCTGAATATTCAGAACGCCAGTGTTCATTTAAGGTTTGGTGGCATTGGGTTCCCTGAATCTTAAATGCAAAGCAGTTGCTCGTTCATTTTTTATCGCACCCATATGATGCTCCGTTTGACATCTATAGGAAAATTGTTAGTAAATTTCGACTAGTTTAGAATTTTACTATGTTGCCTATTATTATTATCTGGCTAAATATAAAGAAAGGTTGGCGTTTGTGGTAGTGCCAAGCTCGTTTACACCCCACCTGAACGCTCATACTTACTAAAAGGTCTAAAAGACCGTGTTTTGGTCTGGAAGGTGAAATTGACATCATATTCTGGATTCTTTTAATAGAGTCCCAGCATTCCCGGTTTATATTCTAATTTAGAGCCATCCGTAAAGAGACATGTCCTTATGGAGCTCTGTGCTAAGGTTCCCTTTTTCAAGAGTCTTAGAATTAGCAACAACCTATGACTCCTGGTATACAATTGAAAAAGCTCTTGGTTGGTTGCCAACATCGCCACCAGGCATGCAAATACTATGCAGGTATTTTATATTTGCAAAAAAATAGGGGTTATTCCGCCTACGGTCGGTCGTCAGAGCCTCGTATGCGTGACAGGGGCACCAAGTCCGGGTGGACATATGATAAGGTTGGCGTTTGAAAAGGATTGACTGTGTATTCGCTTTACATTAAACACCCATGACTCTATGCTCTTTGCAGAAGTAAAAGAAATGAATTTATTTATTATAATCTGTTGTTGCAATTTGTAGCTCCCCACTATCGATTTGTTCAAAGCATATAGTTAATTTTCGCTCTAGTATTTTTAGGTATTGTTTGTACTTAGTCTTTAAGCACATCTATGAGTTGGAATTTTAGTACTTTTACATTGTCAATATTTTATCCTTCAAATATTAACACTTCCATGCTAAAGTTTTTATTTGTATAAATTAACCTTGATTTATTGTCTTTCCTTCTCTCGGAAAAATTCTATCTAATTGCTTTTTGTGTTTCAAATCTTTTATTTCCTCATTTGGTTACATCGCTTACTTGTGTTTTAAAATAATGTCTCTTAAAAACGCTATAACTTAGCGAATTCGATTGCCTTCCCTAGAGAGTACTACATTTGTGCATAGACTTATACATAAAGTGTGTTAAATAGTCTGATGTGTGAGAGACAAAAAAAAAACAAACAATAAAATTTATAAGTTAATTTCCTTTAAAATTCCATAGCCTTTGTAATTATTTCTTAATCATAAACATAATAATTATTCAGCTGTTAGGGTTTTTAAATTTCGTTGTAGCCGTTGATTTTATGTATGAAGACTTCTATGTCGTCGCTAAGTTGTCTTTACATTTTGATAGCGACGCCCACTGTGCTTGACTAACAGCATTTTAAACGAATAAGATAATATTGTTGCATACTTTTTTTTCACAAATTTGAAATAAATTGTTGCATACTTTTTGTTGTTGTTTTCATTTTAGAAAGGAAACAGAACTTCAGTTTAGTAGTTTATACATACGAGATAATATAAATATTTAGGGAGGAATTAGGGAGTTATTTTGAAAAAAAATTAATTTTAAATACTTGTTAAAATAATTTAACTGGGTTGGTAGGGTTCAAAATTGTATAAAACATATTTTTTTATTTGGTAAATCAAAGTTTTGGTATTTTATTTTATATATTTAAAAATAATTTTATTGCTTTAAGTGAAACCAACAGAATTTTTCCAGATACTACTAAAATATATGCATGTGTATTTATTCGTATGTTTGCTTGTGTAGCTAATGTTAATCATATAACGTACTCGTTAAAATATGTGCAGTGATGGAAGTTGCCTAAAGCTAGGCTGCATTATTTTAGCTTAAATTTATTGCATATTAAGACGTTTTTTGCTAAAGTCCTTTTTTGCTTTTATTGTTATGAAAGCAATTAAATTTATGTTAGATAATTAAAAGGCTTAGAAAATTTGCTTTTTAGAGTGTAACATATTTATAGCGTCAATTTTGTGTGCATCTGTTTGTATTAATGAAGGCTTTTAGGATAACAAAGCCAAAAGATAAAATTGAAAGAAAATAAATGGCCATATGAATGAATACAAACTGCGGTGAAGTCAATTACTAAATATTTTGAAAAGAAAAAGTTGAAATTAAAGAAAATAGTTTGTTGGTTTTTTTGGAAAAATTCTTGGGTGTTTTTTGAATTAGTTAAAGTGTTCATTCAATATGTTTTTGAATTATTTTATAGTCACACAACATTTTTTTACAGAAATAGTTTGAAAGTCTACTGATAATCTGGTATAAGCATCAATGAAATGTAGCAAATATGCAGCTTAAAACTAACAACAAGCTTTTATATTTATATTTAAGTTTTAGAAAAATTTTTTAGTAAAATTTTATTTAAAAAATATTTCCTTAGTCATAGCAAAAACTTAATCTGAATTCACTTATTGTGTCTTAAAAAAATTTTATCTGAGCAAAATTTTTTTATATTAAGTTTCGAAAAGAGAGACGTCAAACTCAATATAAAAAAAATTGTCCGGACAAAATTTTTGTTCAGACACAATGAGTGAACTTTTAAAAAATCTCCAAAAACTTAAAAAATAAGCACTTCGAAAATTAAAGGTTTTTCTTCTTAAAACCTAAATAATGGAAAATGGTCGTACGCTCGTATTTTAGCTGTTATTATTTTAAAACACTAGAGGTATTCGTTTAATCTTTTAAATGCCTCTTATATCTCTTGGGGCCATTGTTACAACTTACCAATAGTTAAAGTAAGGATGTTATCGGACATATGACTAGTTTTTTAATATTATAACTACACTTTAATCTAAAAATGAACGACAAACTAAAGGAAAATTCTTTTTACGTTTAGCTTTTAACGTAAATTTTGTTAAACTAAGGTTGTCTGTACTAAATAAAGGTACCACCTTTTTTTTCGTCTATTCAAGCCTTCCCCTTTGTATGTGAAAGGTTGTAGTCTTTGGTAAACAGAAACGAATACATATTGCCATATTTTGAAAATTTTAAAATTTATTTTAAATGGAAGTTGTAATAATGAAATGAAACTTTATTCCTCACGTTAGCTAAAGTTAGCTTTTACTAACAGGGACTTTCAAGGCATGTTATAATAACGCACTTAAGAGGTATAAGAGGCATTTAAGCGATTAAAGGTAGATATTATCTAGGAGTAGATATTATGTTTTAATAATTTTTTATTTTAATTACATACGTTTTACGTTTAACAGTTACCAAATGTGGTCTGTGTTAAAATACTTTGATTTCCATAAATATAAGGCCGGAAAAATAAAAAACTACATTTTATTTTAAATACAAATAAAAAAAACAATGCTCTTGTTGGTAAATTTTAGATTTTTGTTTTACCCACTTAAGATTTAGTTTGTTTTGCACCAACAAAAGCCACACACCTTAAGACATCACTTAAAAATTATCTAACAGACAAACCTTATGGAGCACATTTTTGTTAGTAGCTTCCAAAAGTAAAAACATTTTATAATTATAAAATTAAAAGTGGTTTTTGGTTTACCACTTTCGAATGGAACTTTACTCTTTGAAATGCCGGATGCTTTAATCTTAGCGAATTACAAAATTTTGCTCAAAAATTATTTTTAAATTGCTGCAATTTAACGGTCGTATCTGTAACAAAAAATTAGAAACTACGTATAAATCGCACATAACTACATATATGCTCAATAGTAAGTCGATTATGCTAAGCAGAGTTGGAAAAGAGTTTATTTATAATGAATTTCTAGCTGCCAATAATAAGAAATTGATTTTAAGCTAAAATTAGTTTAGCAGAATGTATAAAAAATACATTAAAAATGACACTTATGCTAACTCCATGCTAAATTTTTGTTATAAATACGGCTGTAAGTGTTTAAATTTAATTTAAAAAAATGTAAAATTTAAAATTTTTGAATATCAAAAACTTATGTTTTAACATTTTCTTCTTTATAACTTTTCCGTTTTATAAAAACTTTATGCTGCATACTTTCAAGAAAATTTGTTGCATATTAACCGAGTTATTCTACTAAATTATTATAATTTCTCTTTCTTTATTGTTATTTAAGGCATTTATTATAATTTAACCATTATTTTTTTAGAAGATGCATAGAAAATGCAAATTTAATATTATTATATGTAGTACACACACACATACAAACACTCACTTTATACCAGAAATCATACCAAAAATATCAACAGTCTTTCCCTGCTTAACACAATTTATAAAGTTTAAAATAAATAGCAGAAAAGGAAAATGTGTATAAAAAAGAATATAAACAAAATAATGCTATAACATGCATATTGTGTGTAAATGTGTGTGTGTTTCGACGACAATATCAAGAGGGTGCTTTTATAAAATACTACATAAGGGTTCATAAATGTTATGTTTATAACACACAAAAAAAATAAACAAAAAAGCAAAAATAGTAAAATAAAATGTAATAAAAATAATATACGCGAGCTGACTGACATACACCACGATATTAAGAATCTGTTGAACTCCCGTCCAATGGTGGCAAAAAAAAAAAATAAAATTCAAACAACGTTGTATAAAAAAACGTCTTTACTAGACTTTTATTTATTTAAAAGTTTTTTTTTTATATGTAAAACACCAAAAAATATGCAACATAAAATAAGAAAAAAGGTAAAGCAAAAAGCCGGCTTTTTAATAAAGAAAGAAAGAGGTGTATTGCTCGCATAGCATTACGGGATTTTATAAAGAGTACGGAAAAAATATGAATGGCAAAAAGTAAAGCTCTCTTTAAAACACTCATTTGTACTCTATTTTTGCATTAACTTAGTTTCTCTGAAAACACGTTGTGTTTTTGTTTATTTCCATTATGGGAAATGTTCTGAGATGGTGAATTTATTCCAATTACTCCTTTTCATTTTCGTTTTTTTAAATAATATTTGTGCTCCATCTCTTTGCTTTAGTTGTATGTAAGCGTATTTGGTGACAAAAGAAAAACAACCAAACAAAAATTCCCTTTTGCATTTGTTTAACAACCATTTGTAAATGCCGGTTTAATTGTAAGCGATTTACTTAATATGTTTACAATTTGCCATGTGATTTTATGGCCGGTGCCAGAAGTGCTGATTTCAGGGTTGTAGTTAGTTGTCTCATACATATCAACTAAATAGTTTTAATTTATTTCCACAATATTAGTTGCTTACATGCGCCTAAATTTATGTTACGCTCATGTAACTTTTTCATTCTAATAAATACTTTTGAAATATTTTTTTTTTACAAAACGAAAAAAGAAGAGATAAAAAAGCAATAAAACAAACTTAACAAATTTAGTGAAATAAAAGCAAAATAGTGAATTAAAATCGAATAATAAAAGAAACCAAAGCAAATTGTATAAGTGTCAAGTGTTGATTAAATTGTTTGCTTTTCTTTATAAGTGGTGATTTATTTTAATTAATGTATGTATGTATTTATGCATTTACATATGTATGTATATTATTCCACTTTTTGTACGTGTTTTTTTTTATTATTTTATTTTTGTATTCATAAATGTTATAAATGCCATAAGGATGTAGCAGGTGTTTTTGATTTCTTTATACACATACTCCATGCATATTTTATATAGCCTTAATGTAGGCAATAAAATTTGCTTTAAGCAAATATATCTAAAGGTGTATTGATAAGGAAGGTGGGTTTAAAAATATTAAAGTTTATTGGTTTTACGAATTTTAATCACTTTCATATGTTATGCGACCTTATGTGTTCTTGAGAAAAAATATTTTTTCTTAATAAAATTATTTAAAATGTTTATGTATTTTAAATGTTGGAATTTTTGAAATTCATTTAAAATAATTATCGTTTTCTATACTAATTTGGTACAATATTGAAATTACAAGGATTTAAAATTTCGAATTAAAGTTCGAAAAATTATTTTAAAATTAAAAATTGTTTAGACAAAAATTTTGAAGTTTCAAGTTTTATATTTGAAAATTCATATGAATTATCAAAACAATAATCTTTTTTTACATGTTTTATTAAAATATAGAATTTTTTTGTACTTTTTTTTTATTTTCCTATATTTATAACGTAACTTCGAAATTTCGAACATATATTCGAAATTAAAATTTTTATTCAAAATAACTTTTTTTCACTTGCTTTTAACGAAAGAACCATATTACGAGTTCTTCTTTAATATTGTAACATGATTTTCTATGTTTAAAGTTTAAAACCCAAGTAAAAAAAATTAAAATCATAATAATTCTTTACAGCCTAATTTTGTTGCGTTTAAAAACTATACATTATTCCTTTCACGACTCATTTATATGAATTTTCATAAATTTCCTTTTCATACTTTGAGCCAACTTCTTTTCATAAGTATCTGGTACTTAAACTACATTTTATGCGAACATATTCCCTTAAGTTATAAATGTTTATTAACATTTTTAAACCAACTTTCTTGTTGGCTGGCAGCATAAGCAACACCTGCCTGATTTGTGTTTTTAGTATTAAAACTAAGCATATGCAGGTTAATTGTAAAAACACAAGTTAAAGAAAATGTTAAAATAATAGAGCCAAAACGTAAAAGTGTAAAGCTATTTTTAAATTCACAGTAAAATAAGTAGAAAATGTTAGAGTTTTTATGATAAAAAAAAAATTAATTCTAAATCATCTTTGTTTTAAAATTAGCTTTTAAGACATTTAGCAAAACGAATGTTTGGTTATATTTTATTATGACTTTAACAGAAAATGTTCTTTGTTTTTTTTTTAAACTAAACGTGTATTTCAGAAATACATATGTACCTTTAAAATACAATTATGTCTAAAAGTATGCTTTAATTAATCAAACCACAGCATTTTTATTTGTCCTAAAATAACTCTTCCAAATGTTTAAAATAAAAGTGAATAGTGCGAATAGCCGAAAAGAAATAAAAAAATATATAATAACAAAACAAACTAAATAGTTGATAAATTTTCCAAAAGCAAGCAACAAACAAATGTTTCATATAAAACGCCCTAAGGTATAATTTACAAATGCTCGAAAAAGATTACAATCAGCACTAACCAAAACATGAATCGTGTTTAACCTAAAACGAAGTGATAATCTGTGAAAAGCATTTAAAGCGCAAAAAAAATGTGTTAAAAGAAATATAACAAGAAAATAAAAAAAAAGTTTTTAAATAAATAAAATATAATATTTGACAAGTGAAAAATATTAATTATTATTGTTACAGGATTCGAAAGATCGAACAAACAAATAAGTTATGTTTTTTATACAAAAATTCCTAAAAATATGCTACAAAATTAAAAACAATAGAACATCCTAAAATATGTAGTTCTTTAACCTTTAAAATCATATCATAAAATTAGTAAAAATTTCCAAAAAAAGTTAACTAGAAAATTTAAAAAACAAACGCACATCAGCCGCAAATTTAAAATTAAAAAATGACTGCCAAGACCAATGATGGTGATATGCCAAAAATGGCCCCCGAAATACCACGTTTAAACTCCGAATTAGCCGCACAAGCTGCCATGAGAGCACAACAGATTTTACGCAAACAAGCCTCACAAGAGGAGCATCATCTACTTAATAACTCTGCGATGGGCAATCATAGCAAACCTGCTTTACATTTGCCGCCCAAGCCACATGGTGCCCAACCTCCTCCTTTGCCGCCTCAGCACAATAAGCCAGTTCCTGCTATACCGGCACGTTTGGCCGACAGAGCACCACCACCTGAGATACCACCCAAACGTCACAGTTTGAAAAGTTTGCCAGATGGTTTCAATTTGCCGCCACCCGGCAGGCAACCGCCACCGCTGCCCAAAAAACCCATCTCAGCACAAAGTTCAGCCCAAAGTTCAACACAAAATAGCGCACAAAATTCACCCTTAGCGCTGGCTAAGTTTAAAGACAAACCGCCAGTGCCACCCGAAAAGCCAGAAGTAAAAAGATCTTCAAATCCTTTTGATATGCCTCTAGATAAAAATGTACCCTCTCCGGCTCCTACAAGGGCCAGTGATTTAAAGAAATCCTCTACAGCTTCCTCTTCTAACACATCCTCTTCTTCACGTCTTTCGCCTACAGACGATTTTGGCTCGGAGGATGCTTTGCGGGGCATTGAAAGTGGCATACGTAATATGGAAAGAGCCATGCAGGAGCAAATGAATTTACGTTCGTTTGAGGCGGCTCAAAATAACTTTGATATGCAATTTAAGGCTGCTCTCAGCAGTGGCAATCGTCATATTTCTGCTGTCAATATGCGTGCCGCAGCCTATGAGCGTAATTTATCTTTGGATGAAAGTGCCGTTGCAGCCCAAAGTGCTGCTGCAGCTGCTCGACAGTCCATCGAAGAAATTAAGCAATTAAGAGCTCAAGCCTTGCAAAATAGCTCTACAAACAATCTCAGCCAACTGGAGCAATCTCAGCAACAGGCCATGCGTTCGACCATTGAACATCACATGCGTTCCCTGGATCGTAATTTGCCTCTAGAACTACAATACAGTCGCCATCGGCAGCATATGCCACCGGCCGCCATTGCCGCTGCCGCTGCAGCACCACCACCAGCCTCAGCTTCTGTTACAGCGCCCGTTGTGGTTCCTGCCCAAACGGGACCAATGCCGCTTAGTTCCGAATTCAGAGAGCATATAAGACAACAACTGCTGGGCAATATACCCGGCACTGTAGTACACAATACCGGCCAAAGTCCTGGCTCGGCTGCTGCTGCCGCTCTCCTACAACACCAGGCTCAATCGAGGGCCGCTGCTGCTGCTGTAGCTGCAGCCCAGGCTGGGGTTGTGAGTGCCGCTCCAAATGCTGTAACGGCCGCTTTATCGCGCGAAGAAATGCGCATGCGTCGACGTTCCTCACACGATGAAACGCAAATGTCTCAGGCACCTGCTATACCGGGTATGATGGATAAATTCTTTTTTATTTCGTAAATTCGTTTTGTTGCTTTAAATATTTTATATTTAAAAAAATAAATTATTTTCTTTAAAAAACAATTATTTTTATTTTCCATTTGATTTAATTTTTTTCTTTTTTAAAATTGTATCGAACTTAGATAAAACGTTTTTGGTTGTTTCCTATATGTTCCAGTTGCTTTATGTTGTTTGACATATGTTGATGTAATGTTCGATCGAGTCTCTTAGAACTGCCCTAAACTCATATTTAGATCAAACAAATATTTAAAACCAGATTTGATTTCTTTATTTACAATAAAATTTTGCTTAAGTTTATAAAATTTCCCCCTTAAACTTATCAGTTGCATCACAACGAATCTTCATAAAAAAAAATAAATAAAAAATCTGATTGTAATTTATACCCCTATTGACCATTGCCTTTTGCACTACCACTGTAATTTATATGTTCCACATTTGTTTCCGCTTTCTCTATATTATTAAAAATCTACTTTTAAGGCTAAATTAAATATAAAGAAAAAATTCTATTAATCTTTCCTTCTTTCTATATTAGAATTGAAACAATTTTCTTTAGCACCGCATTGTTCAGCCGATTTGGACTATATGCGTTGTTGTTTGAAAGGTAAACGAAATACATTTGATAACATGTTAACCCAAAAAAGTCACAATTTTAATTAAACAAAATTTAACACTGACATAATTTTATAACCCCAAATAAAAAAACAATAATTCTTACAATTTAAGTTTGGTGTTGAAGCATAAAAATATTTACTCACTGCCCCCAAAAAGGAAAACCCTAAAACCCATAGAAAAAACTCTTGTCATAACTAAGCCAACACTGGGTTAATCTTGAACTTTAACCCCTTAAAGCTAAATTGCTAGTTAAAACAAAATTATTATTTGTTTTTAAATGTTAATACTAATAAAGCATGGGCAAATTTAATCAACACCTTAATCCTGTTAATCGCCTCTCAAGTGGTTAATTTTTGTTAACCTTAAAAAAATTAATTTTTTTTAATATTTATTTATTTTTTTTTGTTTCACAGGGTGCGCTACATTAATGTGTTTTCTGTTTTTTTTTATTTTAAAGCAAATAAAATAAATAAAAACCCCTGTATTAATAAGCACTTTTGTTAATGGTTTTTAAAAATGTGTTAAAATTAATATTCTAAAATTAAAAAAAAAAATCATAATTGGTTTATGTTTGAGAGACTTTATTTTAATATTAATTAAAATTATTTACTAATTTAAAATGTTTTTTATTAACTTTACAGTTACCCGTCTTCGCGAGCACTGGGATGAAACCTCACAATGTGTTCTACAAAGAGCAGCCCAGCTTAAGAATATGCTCAGTGATTCACAAAGGTAAGTGGATGAGTTGTTATTTGGGAAATTACCTACTAACGTTAAGAGTTTGACGAAAAGAATTTTTTAAGCTTTTTCTTTTCTTCTAAATATAGAAGTCTTACGTCGCTTTAATATCGGCTCAGGTAGCTCTGTCACACCTTTAGTCACAACTCAAGTGATATTCCCTTTCTGGGACTAAAGTTATATAATAATATAATAATAATTAAGATTCAGCATGAATACGATAAATCATTGGTATGTGGGGAAGCATGTAGTAGGGCTCTTTAGAAGTTCAGCTATTGTGCAAAGTTAGTGCAGAGTTTAGTAGATTTAACAGGTTAGGGACTTCAGTAGTCGGTGTGAAACTTAATGTCAATTTCAACAATAAATCTATTTAACTTAATAAGATTAAAAAGCCTTTTAAAGCCGTTTTAATCGGACTGTTTAAACGGGTCATGTTTATTTGGTGATTTTCCACGTCCTGATGTAATTGCAATCCAGTTTAAAAATTTGCTAAAATTGGTGGAATTTTTACTTAGTTTTTCCCATGGTATAACTACATCAGGTAGACCTATTGATCCAGCTGATCATCAGCTGTTTACCTCAGTTAAAACTCATATTGTCAAAATTTGTTTGTTTGTTTTGATTTTTCATTTTCGTTTATACAAAAATTATACAAAATTGTTGTTCTGTTTTTTTCTATTTGCTTTTTTTGTGTTACTGTTTTTAACATTACGAATTTTTATACAAAAACAAAATGCATGTTGCTTTGTTGTAGCAATGAGTTTACCTTCATGGTTTTTCCCATGGGTTCTTTGGGAGGATTTGATTTATATAAATAATTTGAAAGAAAACTTAATATGACACCTCTCTGGTAATGATTTACTGGCATAATTAACAAAATTGCTATCTGTGTGATCGGTGCAAGGCATACAGGGAGGCTGGTGGATGCATTAATCCATAAAAGGTGCACGTTAAGGTTGGCCATCATGGCAGGTACTCACAGTAATCTTTTACATCTGCCCCCATATCCGTACACATAAGCTCAAATCAGCGATTACCATTTTTGGTATGAAAAAGCTCTTATAATCTCGGCTCCAAGTACATTATTCCTCGACACTTGCCAGTTAACGTCTCTAAGGTATGTCATATATCTAAAGTATTAGGATCCAAACCAGTAAATGGTTTGGTTTGAATAGTATATTTTGAGCTAATGAATACATTCACAAAGAAGGTGCCTTTTGTTGACAATAAACATGAATTCAGTAAAGCAATGTATAACACTATTTATGAATAGAGAGTGTAACGAATAAAAATGCATACATTGCTTGCCTTTTTCAAAAGTAAACTAACACTCCCAAAAGCAACGAATACTTAACGAATGGTATGAATGTTTTTAATGTTGATTGAATACATTTCATTTCATTATGTTAATTTTGTATGATAAAAAAAATTTGCCATATATGAATTTTTGATTTTGATTTTGATGGTACGCAAAACAGCACAATTTATTTTATCTAAAACTTCCTTGCACTTCATTATTTTGTTCAACTTAACTCCATTAAAACATAAAACCTTAAGCAAAACTGAATGTTTACAAACAATACACACAAAAAGCAATGAATACTGAGCGAATGGTGTGAATGTTTTTAGTTGTTTTTATATGGGAATATGCTATTTTATTGTTTGATGTGTAAAGGCAAAGACAAAAGTTAATTGAACAGAAGGCAATCAACAAAATAAATAAGTTTATTAAAAGCACTGAATATTAATTTTGTTGTCGATTAAAGGCAATGCAAATGCAATATATTTATGAATAGACAATATATGTGAATATTTTCAATCAGTACTCTGATCCAAACTATAAATAAATTACTCTGAAGCTTAAATTTTTCGTTAAAACATTAATCGTCAAGCTAATCTCGGACTTTCTTAACTTTAGCAGTTTCCTTGTTTTGTTCCATTTAAGGTAAGAAGTCTTGAAATAAAAGCTCAGCTTAGGTTATAAGCTTTGTCGCTCCTTTATTGTTTCATTACTCCATGCTTCTATACCTCAAAGCAATATTCGTGACGCAGAATTTCTTTGCACTCTCAATGGTGTTGGCTTGTAGTTCCCTAGTTTTATTAGCCAACACTTTAGCCGGTTTATTTCCGGCCACCTCATATAGCACTAGTATCCAGATAAGGCGCAGTTTGCCACTTATTAGGTAATTGTTAATATTTTTTTTATAGTCCTAAACAGTTTTGGAGACGACATTATTGTCTTGACAGTCAACTGGCTGTAGGTAAAATTATTGGCGTTTGTTGTGTGTTACTTGACCTAGTTCGATCTCTTCTAGATTTTATGAAGAGACGATAATGCCCAAGATTTAAGTGGAGACGATTATAGATATCGGTTCCCCGCGGGGGTAGTTAGAATAGCATCATGATGAAATCTCCATCA
>NDXZ01013860.1:8253-26114 GCA_003055125.1 Paykullia maculata
AAAATAGAATTTTAAGCCTAATGAACAGGTAGTAAATTTATTAATGTAAATGTGTTTTTTTTCTTTTTGTAAAAAATGAATTTTAATTTAGAGAAATATGAATTTTAATTTTTTTTTTAGTTTCTTAAAACTGTTTAATACTTTTAAACTTTTACCAAAAGAAACAGTTTTACATTAAAGTGCTGCCTAAAAAAGAAGACCACCAACCTACTTAACAATTAAAAGAGATTTTAATAAATATGTCGGCACAAATCAAAAGAAATCTTAACATTTGTCTTAAGTTAGTAAAAAGAGAGAGACAGAAAAAAACGTTTAAAATTGATATGGGGCTATACTTAATTTCTCTTCTAATTATTAATTTATTTTTGCATAATTTATTATTTTAATGAAAAATGTTTATTAATTCAGCAGAAAAGTTTCTAAAATTTCTAAAATTTGTGGAAAACAAGTAAGAGCGCTATATTTGGCTGTGCCAAATCTTATATACCCTTCACCACGTGTATTTAATTTTGTATGTGTATATATGTATACTTATGTATGTACGTATGTATGTATTTACATGTCCGAATTAATTAATGATATAATTTTAGTCCATTTAGGTTTTTCGCCCATATCTTTGCTAGTTCTGGGCCAATTTGTATTTTTTTTAAATATTCCAAAAGTCATGCCTGCCTTACACATAAATATAATATTAAAAAAAAATTGTTTTTTTGCTAAGATCTCGAAAAATTTTTTTTTTGGTTATATGTATCTCGAAAATTTTTTTTCCTCTCAAAATTTCCCAAAGGCATGTCTTACAGACAAATATAAAAATTTCTGTGCAAAAAAAAAATTTTTTTTTGCCTATACCTCGAAAACTTTTTTGTTATATGTATGTATCTTGAAATTTTTTTTTTTTTAAATTTATCAAAAGGCATGTCTCTTACACACAAATATAATCATTTTTGTGTGTAAAAAAGAAAAAAAAAAAAAATCGAGATAAATATTTTTTTTGCTTATATCTCGTTAATTGTCGGATTTTGGTGATTTTCAATAGCAAGTATTTCGGGAAAATTTCTGATCGTTTGATACCAATAACGACAGACGGACATTGCTAAATCGACTTCCCTATCTATAAGGATTTAGAATATATATACTTTATGGGGTCGCAAATGAATATTGTAGAAATTACAAACGGAATGACAAACTTATATATACCCTTATCACCTTAGGTGAAGGGTATAATTATGGGATTTGGTAATTTTACGCGGGACAGAAACGAAAGTTGAGTATGTAGTTAATTAACATTTAAAAGAAATACTTACTTGTGTTGTTGTTTTTAGTAGTTTAAAAACATTTTGATACATTTTTTTCGAATAAAAAAAAATGTGTAAAAACCGTTTTTATTAAAAATATTGTAATTTTAAACGGTTAAAAATAAAGAAATTTTAACTAAATTATCGATTATAATTTTTTTAAAAAAAAAGGTCTAAATAATATGTTGAGGTTTTAAATATTTCAAAAAACTAACCCCTATATTCATAAACAATTGTTAAATTTTCTAAAAGGTTTATTTATTTAACACATTTTACATGGCATTTTCGTTTAAAAATTGATTATGAATACAGCTTTAAAGCTATGATTATACACTGATTGAAAAAAACATTCATTTAGACAATGAGAAACAGTTTCATTAAATATTCTGCATTATTTTAATGTTAATTGCTTACATGGGAGTCTTCCAATTTCAGCTTTTCAAAAGATTTTCTTAATTCATTGCATTAATGAAAATCATTTCTTGAAATAAATTTAACGAAATATATTAGTAAATCCAAGGCTAACCAGATATATAAGGAAAAAAGAAAAGCAATAATAAAAGAAAATTTTTTTGTTGTTAGAATTCTCATTCAATTTGTTTTTGAATTCATACTTAAACATACCTACAACATTTTCAAATTTTTCCAAGAAACTAGTGAAATGCAGCATATAGACACAGTTCAAAACTTATAACAAACTTTAGGATTAAAAGTAAAAATTTATTTTAATTATTTATCCTGAAAATAAACAAATAAAAAAATTATATTTAGTTAATAAAGAGTATTCAATTATTTTATGAAAATGTTTCATTAAAGCAATGAATCGCTTCATTAGGTCAATGACTGGTTTTATTTTATAAATGACGTAGTTTCCTAGTTTCACACACCAGGTTTATAAATGCAATGAAACATTTTTCATTAATGTAATGAAGGGCTTCATTCATAAGCCGACTTTCACTGAAAAATTTAATTGATGCTATGTAAAAATTCATTGTCTTAATAGGGGGTTTTCTTTGAGTGTAACGAAAAAGATGCATCGAATAAAAAGTATATTTTTCATTTGCTTTATTTATTTGCAAATGTTTTGTTAACATTCTAAAAATCTTAAATATTGTTTTTTAAACTCTTAAGGAAAACACCAATAAACAAACAATTGGTAACGCTTTTTGGACGAATATTTGACCAATGTAACCACAGTTTAAGATTTTGCGCAAAAAAAAACACATTTCCCGACAGTTTTTAGTTAAAATTTCAACCTTTCCAATAACTACTACGAGTATATAATTTCATTGCGTATGTTTTTTAAATATTGTATTGGTGGTACACATTCGTTTATTCGCTTAAATGCCTCTTATATCTCATAAACTCGTAAATTTTAAGTTTAAGAGGTATATAACTATTGTAAATGGCTTCTTTATTTTGTATATGACATATATTAGATCGATTCAATAGAAAAGAATTGTTCACAATAAATGAATTATTCTTATATAATTCATGATTAACGATTCACAGGGGAAGTTTTAAATCGTAAAGCAAAAAAAAAAAAAAAAATTATCAAAAATGTTTATAAGTCAATTAGTTTTTACATGACATATTTATTTTATTATTTATAGCAAACGTCGACATCATCAGCCCTACTATGGTTGACGTTGACGTGTCGATTGCCGTCAAATACGACAGAAAAACGGCAAAGGTAAACATTGGCGTATATTGTACATAGTATCGTAACAAAAACTTAAACGACTACGACTACGCCAACCATAGTAGAAGGCTGATGATGTCGTCGTCTATAAATTTGACGTTTTGCTATAAATAATGCATGAGTTTTATTATGATAAATAATTTTTCTCGACTCAACAAGTAATCCAGCATTTTTTTAATTAAATAATGTAAACTTTTTTTAAAGGAATTTTTCTGATTTATGTTAAAAATAAAATCCTACGCAGTACTCAAGATTTAAAAAACCAAAAGTGAGCCAACCCTACGAAAATCGGGATGTTTGACCACAACAAAAATTAAAACAACACCACTTTTCAAACTTTTTACCACATATATGTAAATTAAAATTTATGTTTTAAATTATCATCACGTGGAATTTAAATCTAAAATTAAAATATGCTTTTAGGTTTGAGAAACTATTAAAATTTACATTTGGTATTAAATTATATAAAAAAAAATATTTTAACATTTAAGTCTCTATTTGAATTTTCTGAGAATATTAGTTTTATTTGAATTTAAAGTTTAAGCCAAACAAATCGCAACATTTTAAGCAAATTTACTAATTAGACTCATTTAAAAGTCAAAGAAACTTAAATCTTTCTGTTAAATTATAATTTGTATTCACGAAACATTTAAAATCTCTTATAACTGCCTACCTGAATGCAATCACCTTTAACAACATTTTTTCTTGATTTCTCTTTTCAGATATTAAATCGATTTAAATGTAAAGAAAATGATTATAAAATGACTGCAATTGGGAGAGATAACTTGAATAAATTGGAAGCGAAATTTCAAAGCGTCAGTGAGCTAATGGCAAAAAAAAGAAAATTATACCTGCATAAACGGGCTAAATCTTTGGATGGCAACACTAACAGCAGTTTTGCAACAACTGCCAAAGCAACGAAAGAAGACGTTAAACTAACATCACGATTCTTAATATCAGAGACAATAACTGACACAAATTCGAATTCCTTTGCGAAATATTCATTTCGAAATTGCAGTCTTACTTCTGACGAATCATCATCATTATCATCATGGTCATCAACAGCATCTACGTCCAATATAGACATAAGAAATCAAAAAAATAATTATGAATATAATCCAGAGTTACGCATTTGTATGGAAAGTAATCGAAGACTCCATGAGTCGAATGTTAATAGAAGTAGTAGTAGTAATAATAATAGTAATAGCAGTAGTTGTAGTAGTAGTAGTAGCTGTCATACCACACCGTCAAAGGTATACAACAATTGCTCATGTAATAATAATAACTGCCACAGTAGCTGTAGACCGCCACAATGCCACCACAGTAACGTACTCAAATATAAGTCTGCACAAGAATCTAAGCCAGCGATCCACAACCTAAACAACAACAATAGCAACAATCAAAAAGAGATTCATATGCAAAATTCCTATTATTTATTAAGAGACCAAAACGAGTTAAATCGAACGCAAATATTAGATAAATTTAAGTCAAAGGCATCCTCCTGCGCCTCTTTTACCATTTCCTCCACCACAACTGAAACTACACAACTGTCATTAACGTCTGTGATGGCGACAATGTCAAAGTTACCAAATGTAGAAGTGGACCCCAAACTTCGAACATCTAATACACATCGAACATGTGCGATCATGTCGAATAGACTATTTTCAACGAGTAAAAGAGAAGCATGTAAAAGCAAATTTTTTCTACAACTCTACCATATTGTTATGATATTAAAAACGTTGTTGGTCGTAGTAACTAGAACGCCGTCGTCTTTACAAAGCCTTTATCCTACATTCAAGAAAATACCATTAAAAATACCCAAAAATGATCGAAAA
Source organism: Paykullia maculata (assembly GCA_003055125.1). Taxonomy (NCBI): domain Eukaryota; kingdom Metazoa; phylum Arthropoda; class Insecta; order Diptera; family Rhinophoridae; genus Paykullia; species Paykullia maculata. Next base: position 13,086 of record NDXZ01013860.1, read on the forward strand.
TCAAACTCCTACAACCACCAAAATTCTCTTCTGCATGCAAAACAAAGACTGGCGCATTTCAATGATCAACAACATAACCACCATAAACAAAAATCCTCATCATCATTGTCGTCGTCTTCGTCATCGTCGTTGTCTTCATTGCAACATCATACGCCAAATGTTTCATTTAACAAATGGATTCTAATGGGTTTATCGTTCCTTTCAATATGTTTGCCATTAACACAAGCACTGTCGTCGTCGGACTTTGAAACTACTTTGCAATCATCGTTGGCGACCTTAGCGCGATCAACCAGAGATGTTGGCACAACAAACGAATTGCAACCTAATCAAACATCCGAAAATGAACTGGTGCATCTAACGCGTCCAGAACATGGTAAGTTTAGTGAAATCTTGAAATTTAATCTATATATGTATATAAAAATGAAACGGTCCATGTATGTGAATCGGATTAGGGGGTGTGGTACCGCCCATACAACTCAAATACATTTTATGCCAAAAATAATAAAATTTATGATATTTGAGAAACTATAATAGCTGCCATATTAAACTAAGCGCAACTTTCTTTTTTCTACAAAAACCGAAAAAACTATATAAAGGGCGTGGCATTTACTCTACAACTTAAATAAATTACTTTAGAAGTATGTATTGAGATCTGCTATATCTTTTGTATCAAACCTTTGCACCATTAACTACAATATAACTTTCCTTATTCAAGCAAAAATTGCCTTGAACACACCCCCTGCTCCGCACCACCCATAATAAGAAAATACTTAAATATATATATTTTAGAGTCGGATACCTTGCAGTTTATGTACGAATTTGATAAAAAGATTACGTTATTTTAAATTATATTTATTATATTAAAATTGCCTCCTATTCGCTTCTCATTTTTCCTATATTACCTTGGCTACTAACTTTCAAAAGCTATGGATCTGGTTGTTGCTTTTTTTTAACTGTGTTTATTTTAGTTCGTGATACCGGATATCTTGCAGTTTATGTTCGAATTCTATAAAAAGATTAAAAAATTATATAAAAATTGCCTCCTCATCATTTTTCCTATACTACGTTGGCTACTAACTATCAAAAGCTATGGATTCTGGGTGTTGCCTTTTTTTTTAAACTGTGTTTATTTTAGTCCGTGATAGTCAATATCTAAAGTGTATTTATTAACATACATATTAATGTACGTAAATGTTTTCTGTTTTCAAAAAAATTTTGTGTAGCTCCCCTTAGTTTTCTTAATTTCTGGTGAGTGAGTTTTACAACTTGGGAGTTTTTTATATGGAAATATTGTTGTATAAACAAAACAGCAATTTTTGCCAAAAAAATAAATTCTTATATAGCGCATAAAAATAGTTTAGCAGCGTTAAATCGCATGATCTTGGAGGCCAATTTACGGGTCCGAAACGTGAAACCTTTTTCCTTCAATAAATCAATTGTGACACGTTGCGCCCATTTGTTGAAACCACAGTTCCTGCACATCATGGTTATTCAATTGATGAATAACCATTAACTGTCACGTTCTGACCAGCATCGTTTTTAAAGAAGTTCGGACCAATGATTCCACCAGACCATAAAGCACACCAAACAGTCAGTTTTTCTGAATTTAACGGTGTCTCAACATACACTTGAGGATTATCATCACTCCAAATACGTCAGTTTTGTTTATTGACGTATCCATTCAAACAAATATGACCTTCATCCCTAAACAAAATACGCTTATGAAAATTGGGTTCAACGGCAATCTTGTTTTTGGCCCAATTTACACAATTTAGAAGCGTTGTTCAGGCGTCACTCTATTCATGTTAAAAAGCCAAACCAAACTAAACATAAATCACTTGACAACTGACAAAATAGCCGCCAATTAAAAAAAAGCTTTGCCAACTTAAAGTTTTATACCTCTATAAAAAACACCCTTTATAGATGTGGATATAAAGCACTTAATCTATATTAACCTTCCGGAAAAGAAACGTTCGTGAAACCAAAGTTTTTTTAAATCTTTTAAACCGTTTTTGCGAAGAATATCGAAATATTTATAGCAACTTTAACATTGATTATATTATTTATTTATTAGTTTTTATAAATGTTAATTTTATATTATTGTTATATATTTACATATGTACAAATATTCAACCCTATCAATTTCCATCACTACAGGGTCTAGTCATTAATATTAAAACCTATACAGGGGGTCCTTCCTTAATAATGTCCTAATTGGTAGATGAACAACAAACAAATTACTGTTTTTAACAATTAATTAATAAAGGTCATTAATAATATTATTATATGTGCATACATATGTACATACATACATAAATATATTGCGAATATAATCATTAAGGGGTTATTTTTTTCTTTTTTGTAATAATACGCAATAATTTATTATATGTACGAGTGTTGCTGTAAATGCACAACAAGTTACGAAATTTTTACAAAATTTATATTAAAAATTAAAGTAAAGTTAAAAATTGTATCCTGTACTTTATACATACTTGTAAACTAACTCTTTTCTATATCCTTTTTTTCTTGTAGTTTGTAAATCTCTCGATATTCGAAATTCAGCATTACAATTTCGTCAACTGGAAAACTGTACGGTTATTGAGGGTTTCTTGCTGATCACTTTACTAAATGGCAACTCACTGGAGGACTACAACGAGACATTTCCATTGTTAACGGAAATAACGGATTTCATTATTATTTATCAAGTCCATTATTTACGTTCGATTGGACGAATTTTTCCAAATTTAAATGTCATACGGGGCAGAGTGTTATTTGAAGGCTACGCACTTATAGTCTATTCAAATTCCCATCTCGAGGAACTTGGTTTAACCAAGTTGACCACAATATCTAGAGGTGGTGTTAGAATCGAAAAGAACGTTATGCTGTGTTTCGTCAAATCCATTGACTGGACTCAGATTGTTGTCAACACTACGGACATAGTTATAGAGGTATGTATGTTATGGGATTTTAATTCTAGCAAATTTTGGAATGCCAGTTAATTGTTTTATTTTTTAGGAAAATCGCGATACTATTGAATGTCCGGCTTGCCCAGGAGATCAGTGGAGTATAGGGGAGCCGAGTACAGGACCAAATGAGCTGGCATGTAAGGAATATCGTGGTCGCCGTCATTGTTGGAATAGTAAATCGTGTCAAAAATGTAAATATTCTAATGTAAAGATAAAATAACAAATAAAACTATGATTATTTTTTTATTATAATTATTTTCAAGTCTGTCCAAAAAGATGTCGAAATAATTGTGTGGATGAAAACACCTGCTGCAATGAAGCCTGTCTTGGTGGCTGTTCGCCCGATAACCTAAACGAATGTATCAGTTGTAGAAATTTCTCGATTTACAATACGACATGCATCGACAAATGTCCAGATAATTTTTATAAAGTAAGCATTAACGAAAATGATTTATACAGGACCCAACCTTCCCCCTAAAAATAATAATTAAATTTAATTACTTGCAGTATCTGGATCGTCGTTGCCTGACCGCAGAGACATGCAGTATTATAGGTACAAAATTTGAGAATAACAGACAGGAGGTTTTGGTGGCCTATGAGGGAAGTTGTTCAACTGTTTGCCCCGAAGGTTATACCAAAGTCAATATGACGTGTGTGAAATGTGGTGACAATTGCATTAAAAAGTGCCAGGGTAGTCTTATCGATAGTGTGGCCAGGGCTAGAGAATTTCACGGTTGCACTCACATAGTGCAGTCAGCTTTAATGATAAATATTAAAAGGGGCGGACGTAAGCAAAATAAGGAATTTTAAAACATTCGAAAGACTAAAATATTTTTAACGTTTTTTAATTAACGAAATTATTTTTTAGGTCATTTGATGGAAGACTTAGCCTACGGTTTATCTTCAATAGTTACCATTGAAACTGCATTAAAAGTTCAGGGTACATATGGCATTTTTGATTTGAAATTCTTTAAAAACTTACAAAAAATCGAAGGACGAAAACTGATTGAGGACAAGTAAGTTTCACTTAGATTACAATTTTGTCAATATCAATTTCTAATAGAAATTAAACACCTTTCCCCAACAGATATGCCTTTTATGTGCTAGAAAATACCGACATCGAAACTATCTGGAATGAGAATCAAACAGTGCATATATTAAAGGGAACTGTTTACTTTCACTTTAATCCCAAATTGTGTCCAAATGAGATAAAAACTTTGCTCCCGGCACTAAATCAAACAAAATTTGATGCAAATGAAGTGTCAGAAGATTCGAATGGTTCTCGCGGTTCATGTGAGTAAATAATCATAAGTTTAAACAATTTTTTCAGTTAAGAAATGAAATAAATTAATTATTTAATTAATGTTTTGTTTTGAATTTCAAAGGTAATACAACATTACTTTATGTAAAGGTAGCGAAAATCGGTTCTCTTATGACCTTTGTTAAAATTGAAAATCCCATGGAATATGAAGATCAACGTACCTTCATTGGTTATCAATTCTTACACATTGAAGATCCGATGGGTAATGCAACAAAGCATGCTTTTCGGCCCTGTGAAGATGGGTACGTTTATGCATATTTCTGTTAATACAATTTGGATACAATTTTTTTTTTTTATTATTTCTTTCTTTTCATACAGTTGGGAAATAAGTGAGCCTACTAAGGAGACCTTCTACATTTATCAAAATCTTAAGCCGTACACACGTTATTCCTTCTATGTAAAGACCTTGACCATTTCAACTGAACCCCGTAATGCTCAAAGTGATATACAACATTTTACTACTAAATCAGATCAACCGAAAAGTGTTAATAAATTGCAAGCGTATGCTAATTCAAGTTATAACATTGTTATGAATTGGCTGCCACCGACTACGGCAAATGGCAAACTAATTAAGTATAAAATAAGAGCGGTATATGATAAACGCATACAAAGAATAGAGTCGCGTAACTATTGCAAAGATCGTAAGTTCAATGGCATTTTGTTGTAAAAAAAAGAGAAACTTTAAAACAAATTAATACTTTTCATTTAACAGCCTTAAAGGAAATTAGTAAACCAGAAATTCCTATAACAACTATTACGGAAAAGCCAGCAATGCCAAAGAATTGCAACTGTAAGACTACAAATGCTCAAATGTATGATGATGACGAAATTGATGCAAGCATTCATGCCAGCATTGAATTGGAAAACGCTTTGCAAAATTTTGTCTATGTCAAGTAAGTTCTTTACATTGTATTTTACTTTAGCGCAAATATACGAATATTTCTCTTTATATCACACAGAAAAGAAAAGAAGAATCGAGTTAGAAATCGAAATATGAATTCAAATGAAATGGTGGAGCAGAATAGCAGCCGAAATCGTCGCGCTATTGAAGGTGATCCTTTTGATAGTTTTCTTTTGCGGCATATACGTGATGCCCCTGTGGAACAGGCAGTTTTAATACATGATACAACAACGCCAAAATCAACCACCACAACCACCACCACTACCTCGGGTGTTACAACCACTGTTGATCCACATAACGACAGCACGCTATCGTTTAACGAAACACGTTTGCATCCGGATGGAGAATATTACGAGGTAGTGGTTGATGCGGTTAATGCCTCGACTACAGAATTTGTTTTCTCAAAATTAAAACACTTCTCTTGGTATATGTTGGGCGTGGAGGCTTGCAGGGAAAAAGATTCCGAAAATGATACTTCTTCCGAATGTAGCATAGAAGTAAAAACTTATGTACGCACACTTAAACTGGGTGAGTATAAAAATGGGTTTTGCTTGAAACTTGTTATATTTATTTAAATGGATTTTAATATGTATGTATGTATGTGCTTGTTCTTATTATAAAAGATAACGTTGACAAGGCCACAAATCTAAGGGGTGTAGTTGAGGCTACAAACTCATCAAGAAGCAATATTCGCCTCTTTTGGGATCGTCCTAAACGTCCCAATGGTGCTGTGGTCTCCTATACAATATTGTATTTACTACAATCACCGGATGCTGTCGAGGAGAAAAAGTGTATAACAGAAGCGGACTATATTGAATTGGGCTATCGGCAAAATGGCTATCCTTTAACCAATCTTAATTCGGGCAACTATACCATAAGAATAAGTACAAACACATTAGCGGGCGAAGGACAATACTCGAAAACTATAGCAATTTATATACCGGTAAGTTTTCTCCCCCCTAGATTTAATTTTTTATAAATCAATTAATGCGAATCTTACATTTACAACTTGCCTCAATCTGTAGCCTGTTACAATGGCGCTTAGTGTAATTATTGGCATTTCGATTGGAACCCTTTGCGCTGTAATCTTAATTGGTTTTTGCGTTTATTATGTTTGTCGAAAACGTTTACTGGCGCCTCCTTCAGACTTGAAAATATTTCCATCTGTGAATCCCCACTATATAAGTTTGCAGTATATACCCGATGAGTGGGAGGTGTCTCGTGACAGAGTTATACAACTAAATCCTTTGGGTCAGGGCTCATTTGGCATGGTTTATGATGGCGTTCTAAAGGGATATGAAAATAGCAGCGAAGACACTCCATGTGCCATTAAAACGGTCAATGAAAATGCCACCGATAGGGAACAAATGAATTTCTTAAATGAGGCGTGTGTCATGAAGCAATTCGATACTTATCACGTGGTTCGCTTGTTGGGTGTTTGCTCCCGAGGCCAGCCAGCCTTGGTGGTAATGGAACTGATGAAGAATGGTGATTTAAAGTCATATCTACGAGCTCACCGTCCCGATGAAAGAGATGATATGGGTGTGCCAATATTGGCCCAACCGCCCCATATAAGTCGCATTTACCAAATGGCCATTGAAATTGCTGACGGTATGGCCTATTTGGCAGCCAAGAAGTTTGTGCATCGTGATTTGGCGGCCAGAAATTGCATGGTGGCCGCTGATTTAACAGTAAAAATAGGAGACTTTGGTATGACAAGGGATATTTATGAAAACGATTATTACCGCAAGGGAACCAAGGGATTGCTACCAGTTCGTTGGATGCCTCCGGAAAGTTTAAGAGATGGCATTTATTCGACTGCCAGTGATGTGTTCAGTTATGGTGTTGTTTTGTGGGAAATGGCAACATTAGCAGCCCAGCCTTATCAAGTACGATATTATGAAAAACAAATAAAGTTTTTACAAATTAACGTTATTCGTATTAAATATTATTATTTTTTGTTTGCTAGGGTTTATCAAACGATCAAGTTTTAAGATATGTTATCGATGGCGGTGTAATGGAACGTCCAGAAAACTGTCCCGATAAGTTATATACTCTAATGCAAAAATGCTGGCACCATAGACCCTCGGCCAGACCTACATTTATGGAAATTATACGATATTTACTCGATTCGGCTGGTCCACATTTTCGTGAGGTATCATACTTTCATTCGGACGAAGGTCAACAGATTTTGGTCAAGGATATCGCAGGTAAGTTTAATTGTAAATAAAATTTTCATTTTGTAAAAGAAGTCATAATCAAAATAACTTTAAACGTGCAAATATATTTTTAGAACGTAATCAGCTATCGGGTGATGTATTCGATGATCACGATAACGATATAGAGGATGTAACAACGCCGCTCCGATTAGATGAATATAGTGCCTATAAACTAAATATGGATAATAATTCATCGGTTGATCATCGTGCCGATTCGTCTATGGTAATTGACGATGATGCTCCTCATTCACCCTACAGGTATGTTGTTAGTTTTTTTTAAATATTATTAGTCTTAAGATACATACATATGAACTTACTTATACATATACTCTACCCCATGTACAAAAAAGTTACAGCATACTACATACATATGGATGTGTATGTATGTATGTATGTAATGCCTTCATATATAAAAATATTTATGTACATGCGTATGATCGCTACATTTATTGTGAATATTTTTTTTGCACTGTTATTATGTTACAGCCTATCGGGCTCACCCATGGTCGTTAGTAGTACGCCGGACGAGAATGTGCGAAACAATTTTAATATGTCGCGTATTATCAATTCGCACAATCAAATTTTAAATTCTGCCCCATCGACATCGGCTGAATTAAGAAAGGCCGGTGGTACAGGTGTTAGTTATTATCCTCATCCGCATACCCATCCACACCATCGAAATCTCTATCAACCTACACGTTATTCGCAACAACGTCAACATCGCAAAGGCGATGGGGGGGATGCATATGTAGCACCAGATTTTGAACTAAAAGACTTGATGGAAACTAAAGGGACCTCGGATGAGCAGGGCTATGAAATGTACGATCCCAGTCCAAATTATAGTGAAAATATACCGGAGGCCGATGTGCACGACGACGACGAAGATGATTTTGGTGTGCATTCAACGGCAGGGCGAAATCTATTAGGCCGCTCGAAACATCGACAAAAGCAACCCATCATAATGCCTTTATCTAGCTCAATGCCCGATGAGGTTATTGGAGAACCGCCCCCATCCTCTTTACATCCCTCAACTGCATCGGCTGCTTCATCAAATGCCTCTTCCAAAACAGGTACTGGAAAGTATCCCAGCCTCAGAGCGGTGGCCGATTCGTTAGGCAATAATATGACAGCAAAATTTAAAAGCATTCTGTTCAACACCCACAAACGTTCAGGCAGCAATGCCAGCCATAAGAGTACTAGCTCAAATCCTACAAATGCGGCGGCCGCTGGTGGCAGTAGCAACAATTTAAATAGAGGTGGACGTGGCAAAAGTGTAAGTGGCCAGAATTTGGGTACAATAGAGAGTGGAGGTAGTGGCAGTGCGGGCAGCTATTGTGCCAATCCCCGTTTTTATACGCCCATCATCAATAATGCCGGCAGTAGTACAAGCGAAAATCCCAATTACAAAAGACTTGAAAGCGGCAGTGGCGATACGCTGACAAATAAACCCAAAACGTCTTCAACAAATTCCGCATTTACTATGAGTTCAAATCCCAACTATCAGGTATTAGACGAGTCACTTAATACAACCAGTGCATCCACCTCGACAAACAATCCAAACAATACAACGGACAATCCCAATTACCAGCTAATGCAAGCACCCACAACCGCACCCGCCCCACAAAAAAAACTAGAAAATCTTTCAACGTATGTCATGATGAATGAACCCAAACCTAGTGCCATCAGTATCAGCAATAATCCCAGCTATCAAATGATGGGTCCACCACCACCACCACCTTCTTCTACCTTAACTGCAACAGTATTACCACAACAACAACAACCAACAGCACCACCAACATCTAAACAAACGGATGTGAGTCGAACTAAAAGAGATGAAGCCGCTGCAGCAGCAGCAGCACCAGGAGATAAACGTTTTACGAAATATTCCACCTCATCTTCGGCAGTTTCGACGTCTTCAAGTCATGAAACCGACGAAGATGATTATGGTGTACCCATTAGCAAGGGCGTTAAATCCGATCGTATACCTTTAAGTAGGCGGAGTAGCAATGATCGCAGTAATAATCAAAAGAAAAAACCCACTAATAATCGCAGTCGTAGCCAAAGCAGCAGTAGCAGCGGTCGCAGCAGCAATACAGCGACTACAACATCACAGCAACAGCAAACGTCCGCCAAACCAATCTCGTCAATAGCCTCCTCAACACTATTGGCCAAAGAGAACTGGTTAAAGCAACAATCAACGCCACAACAACAACAGCAACAGCAACAACACCACCATCAACCACCTCCGCCGCCCAATGGTTTTGTTGGTCGAGAAGCATCATAAACAAAACACAAATTTTAACGAATTATGTTTGTACATATGTATATGTAAGAGACAACAAAATATTTACATACATATGTACATACCTACTGACTGTGTTGGTTCAATACACAACTGCGTTTGTAAATAATAAGAAATAATTAATAGTTATTAAAAAACGATGAACTAAAATTAATATATAACGAAACAAAACAAAACAAATTCAAACTCCTAAAGAAGTGTCGTTTGTCTAATGGGTGTACATTTAATTCGCGATTAGAAACATTAGAAATATATATTTAAATACCTATATACACACATACATACATACATGCATACATATAACATTAAGTAATACTTAACAATATTATTTTAAAAATTCGTGTACAAATATTATGTAAAAAAGAAAGAACGATGTTAATGAAGTTACAAGTCCTTATTGTTTTGATTATGTTATTGGACAGAAATGTTAATAACAATTGCAATTACAATAAAACATTACACACACATAAAAGCGAAACAGGAAACACACTTCTAAAACAAACATTTTAATTTTAATTAATATGTTAAAACTTCTTATATGTAGATAAATAAGCATAAAATAGTAATGACTTGCTTTTTGATACGGATTTGGAAACAGAAAATTTTATACCAAATCTCAGTTTTGCATGATTATTGGATATAGTAAATCATTATAGTCGATTTGACAAAAACCTTTAATAATAAAGTGCAACGTCGTTGCAAATAATTTTTGACTTTTCTAACGGATTTGTAATTTTTATATATATTTTATTAGAATTATAATTTAAAAATAAATTACATTATATTTATTAACTTTACACTACGCTAAGATTTAAAGTATATAAAAACAAACATTTTTTTTCGACAAAATTTTTTAACATAAACCTCTTCAAAAAACTAAAAGATCAGATGAATATTTTTAAAACAAATACCTTTTTAACTTTAATAGAAATAATCAACGGTAGAGAGAGTTCCTTTTGAATTCATTCATACTTACATATTTAATATAAAGTCATTAAAATCTTTATTTTTTAATTCTAAAACATATACATATTTGTAGTTGGTAAAAAGTTTTCTTTTCAAGTATTTTTTTTGTGTTTCCACATTTCTTTCCAATACTTAAGAAAATGTGTGCTATGAAACATCATTGTTCTTTAATGTTTGTAGAAATGTAAATAGAGAATTACGCTTAAGTTAAGAAAAAAAAAACAAAAAACAAAATAATAATAAAAATTAAAAGTAATAAAAAGAATGTCAACTAGAAAATTAATCAAATGCGGTTATTTAAACAAATTATTGAGGAAGCAAATGAACTATATATGTATAAAATAACAAACAAACAAATAAACAAATTACTTACTTACAAATTAAAATACAAGATTGATGCAATAATATTATGCCAAAAATAATAACAAAAACAAAAGGAAATTTTGCATTTTAAAAATCAAATCAATTAAAAAAAAACAAAACAAAAAATAAACATCAGCTACAAACCTTAAAACACAAACAACACACAGATTAATGAAATATATTAAATTAGTAACAGATTTTCAGTGACCTTAACAAAAAACAAAAACGTCAGATATGTTCATACATAGATACATTGATAAAAAAAACAACGAAAAACATTCAATTTTAACAAAAATCTAAATCCTAAAAAATATACATTTTTAGTTACAATTCGAACTGCTTGTAGGTCTATGATTATCTCATCCAACTGACTCGCTGCTGAATTTCTGGCAGTGATTATTAACCCTTAGTTAACCAAGATTCGACGTAAATAAACGAAAAAAAAAACTTTAATCGAATGCTTATTAAATGCATTTTATTATTATTTTTTCTGCTTCGTTTACTTTTTCCTACGCATGATCTTTTACAACGAAAATCCATAGTTTATTGACAAATACACAGCATATGCTGTATCGATGTATGTAAATTTTTAAAACTTTAAACATAATTGTTTTTGTTTTTAAACATTTTTGTTTAAAAATATATTTTGTTTTTACGACTTATTACGACACAACAGAGGTTTGCTTTTAAAAGGATTCATGTCTGGTCATCCATGTCTTGTAACAGGGTTATTCCACTAAAATGATTTTTCTTTTATTAATTATCGATTTGTAAGCATAACTTAATGAGATATAAATTTCATATAACTCTCTACGTATTACATATCGGTCATTCATTTCAATAGGGTCCTAACTCAAAACGCTTCGTTTTTATATGATTTTAGGAGTCTTACTTTTAGAGTAAGAACCCTAATGGTCACCCAGTAGTTAAAATTCGAATCTAATTTATTTTTTCTCATCATTCCCAAACATACATATGTATTTGAGAAAGAGTACTTATAACTTTTCAAATATAAATTATATCCTGCCAAATCTAATAATTCTCGGTGCTCGCAATATCTCTTAAGAAGGTGTAAAACGTTTTTTCTCTTATGTCAGATTTTATTTTCTTTTTTTTTTATTATCAAATAATTAGTTTAAAATTATTTAAAAAACACATTAATCTCTAATGGCAACCAAGCATCAGTAGCGTTGCCAGCTGGAAACTGTAATTTCACAGTTGCCATTTATCATTAAATTTGGCAAATGTAATTAGCAGCTTCTAGTTGCCTTCTGTAATACTTAACATGACAACGCAACTGAGGTTCGGTTGCCATTCATAATCGACCCATTATTTACATTTATATGTTTATGTTTTTTAATTAAAACTATTAAAAAAAAAGTCAAAACTAAGTTCTGTGAGTTATGACACTATTAAAAAAAAAAATAATAATCGATACGCTTCTTTTTATTTTAACTTTCCACTTTTCTTGTGCTCGACATTTTTTAATATTAAATTCTATTTATTTACATAAATAATACTCTGATTTTAATATAATAATTATACAATTTTATATAAAAAACTACATTAATAATATAAACATGAAAACTACATACAGTATCTACCATACTTCACCTTATAGAATCTACATACAATTAATGATTAAAGAATCCTTTGAAAGCCGTTTTTGGTTTCATTTTATCAAAATTTTGTGAACTCAAACAATTCAAGGGGCAACTTACGGCATTCGATATCGATCTTAAATCAAAAAAATTCTAATTGAAGTATGGTTAGTAAATAGAAAATCCACACTCTAAATAGAGAATTTATCAACGGTCTTTGCAAAAAGAGATTTTATAGAGATTTTTTTTACAAAAATCGAAAACTTTTAAATTGTTGTTGGAAAGTACTGAGATCATAGTTAAATAAATATATTTTTTTTATTTATTATGTATTTTTTATACATACAAACATATGTATACATATATGTACATAATAAAAAAAAAAAAAAA